>DWBA01001166.1:0-11133 GCA_018236825.1 Apodemia zela
TCATAGAAAGCAAGCCAGTTATTTTCGTTTCGTCTTTCTATTTCGCATTGAACAGTGTGGTGTCGCGACGATTATTTGAGTGTATACAGGTTTTTTGTACATAATAAATAATGAAAAATAATCGAAAGGAATATCGTTCCATCCGGGTGTCCCTTGACACCTCCCAAGTTTTTTGTTAGTGTTTGTATATTTGTCCACGAATTTCTCGGGAACTAAAAGGCATATTGAGATAATTCTTTTTGATTTAAATCAGGTATATTCCAAATTAGGGGAACAGTCTAAATTTCATCCAAATCGGTTCACTAGTGTTTGAGATATGACTATAGTTGATATTTGAAGTCGGTTTAATTTTTGAAATTACTATTTTTAGGCAGTATAATGAATCCACCACTGTGGTACATTAGTACGGTGTCTGTGTTGACCAAATGAGGTCAATGGCTCAATTCCCGGTTCGGGCAATTCAAAAATGTGTTTTTTCAATTTTCTGATGAAAACAATGTTGCCCGAAATTGGCTAAGTGCCTGATTGGCGATAGGCTTGGCAACTATCAGATGGTGGGACCGAGTATCTTCGGCTAATTGTGGGTGCATCAGTTGTACCTCTGCCTACCATTTCTGGGATACAGGCGTGAAGATACTTTTTAATGAATTCATGTTGCAACAATATTACGAATCCAGCAAATGACCTATGTCTCGTGGACTATAATAATAATAATTGATTAATCGATATGTCTGTGCGTTAGCATTTGTCAATGTGCACGCGGCTTGACCTGCCCTCGCCCATTGCCTGACCCTAGCTCGTTGGCTTGCTCGAGTATGATAACAGATATCTATTCTAAAAATTGCAGAGTATCTTCTTTTTAGTGCACAGTTAGTCTCCTCAGCGTTTTTATTGGAGTAATGCTAAATGGACGGGACAAAAAAAAAACATTTTAATGCTCTTATATGTTTCGCCCGTGGTCTAGTGGTCCGGTGTCGGAGTTGACCACAAAATAGGCTGACCCCTAGACCTATGTGAGTCACGATGGTCTTGTAGGCAAAACTCCAGAGCCTCGCTCATCGCCGCAGAGTGACTAGTTTATCGGTCTTTTATCGGATACGTTTTGGAGAATGCGCTGCGGAATTGGACGACTTAATTCCGCCATCCCCGTTTTCCCATCGAACGACGAGGCGCACAGATTCTAGGCATCGCCATATGGTGGACGTTCCACGTACCCGGACAAAGCGGTTCGACTCGACATTCTTCATTCGAACCGCAAGGGACTGGAACATCCTGAGTCTGTGATCCCCGAAGAGTACAATCTGGGGGTCTTCAAGAGAAGAGTGAACGGGTACCTTCTAGGGAAGCGCGTTCTATTTTAGGCCACATCTTAGCTTACCATCAGGCAAGATCGTGGTCAAGCGCTCCTCTATCGAAAATTTAAAAAAAAAGGCCACGAGGAGCATCAGAATTAATTAAAATTATACATATAAAGTATCTTAACGCCTATATCCACGAAGAGGTAAGCAGAGGTACAACCAGTGCACCCACCATTAGCCGAAGATACTCGGTCCCACAATGTGATAGGTGGCAAGCCTATCGCCAACCGGGCACTCCAATCCTGGGCAACATTTTTTTTAATGAGAAAATAAAACTGAAAATTAATTATTTATTAAATTGCCCAACCTGGGAATCGAACCCGGTACCTCAAGTGGTCAACTCCAACACTGGACCACTAGACCACAGAGGCGACAACTTAAGAGTTTTTCAACTTAAAAAATAGTATAAAATAATTAAAGATTACAAAATACAAATTTTCATACATTTTGAGGTTAGGATAGATTTAGAGCTATAACTTTTTTATAAAAAAATCTGCAGGGGGAAGTGATATGGGAGGAAAACTACCCCTTACCCCTCACCTCCCAGCCCCTAACTTGTGCAGTAGGTTCCTAATGTAATCCTGAGGCCATTTTAATTACCGCATTTTAAACTAGTACTTATTTCAAAGTACCTAACATTATTTAATATACGTACAATGATAAATTTATTTTAGTCTCAATATACGTTTAGGAACTGTTTTGTATATTTTGAATTTCTGTTGTGATTGACTAATATAACTATTAATTTAACGGAGTATTTTTTTCAGGATTATTTGACTTGGACCTGTAATGTCAACACCAAGCACATACAAACCAAATACAGCCATGTCGATGCCCAGTCCACAAAGCAATCCGCGTTTGTATTCCTCTATGACTATTAAATCCTTGATAAAAATAAATATAACTTGTTGTAGTTTTAAGGCAATATTTAACGCCTGATATTTTGATTTAATGTTAGAATGTTGTTAGATACTAACTTGATTTATAATAAAAGTATGATACCTGACATTGCAAGCTTGGATGGTTGAAATACTAAAGAGTACATGCACCTGTTCCTGCGTATTTGGGGATGCATTTATATTTTAACAGATCTTTTTTTCAATTAGTATACATTTGCATATTTATTTTAATAGTATAAATTGATTAATTACAATATTTTGATAAACATACTTGTACGGTTTCACAATAAATTAACACATATATTATTATCCAACCGGTTCCACTTAGATAAGCATCATCAGGGCAATAACAACTTATATGCATATAAACATGGAGTTTCACCAAGTGCCGACGGCAAAGAGTGTAGAATATATATAAATTGTTCAAGTAGAGATGAAAAATAATTTAAATGCAGTGAATCTGCGAAACAACTTTAGACCTTCTGTATCTTTAGAATCCTGAATCAGATCTTTACCAAATTTACATTTTCTTTAAAACTAAAACTGCCACATATGAAAATATTTTTGCAAGTCTTTGTACACATGAAGAAGTCCTAGAGCTTGTGAATGAGAAGAGTAGCTTGTTGAAAACTATAGAAAACAGAATAGGGAAAATGTTTGGGCTTCTGATACAACATGACAATTTTCTAAAAAACATCACAAAGGTTGAAGGAAAAAAAGAGATTCCACGCCTAGACTGTTTTGTTTAATATACTTCTCATTTCGCCCCATATAAATTTGTTTTAGATCTGATCTAAGTTTTCAGAGAAGAGGTTAAAAGTTTCAGGTCTATTTTACTTAAATTATAATTACTAGATTAAACACATATGCTTTTTGGGTCTCTTTAATTTGTGTCTTTAATAATATCTTTTTAACAAAAAAATTAAACCAACGAAATAAGTGAGTGAACTATCAATCATCTCTTTTTCACATCATAAATAATATGGGACCATGCTCGGGGCACCCTATCTAATAATTTAAATAACTATCAAAATAGGACTACTCTAAAAAGTTATGCATAGACCACGCATCTTTAAAAAAATATATACTCGCCAAATTGAGAAACTCCTCCTTTTTCATCATTTGATTAAAAATAACTAGTTTCAAAGTAAGACTATATAACTCCAAAGAGTTACTAAACATGTCAGTTTTAATCAAATTAAATTATCAACTGTTTACTAAAAGCAATTTGTGTTAATAACAGGATAAAAAATATGTGTAAAAATAAAAACAAGTGAATATCTTAACATATAGCTTAGAAGTACACTTTTAAATCCAATTTATATAATTATTTTCCAAATTTATTTTTGTTTTATTTGAGTGTTCATTGGAACACTGTTTACTACCAAGTTTTTGTTTTAGGAGTTTTTTTGCTTTAAAGACAAGACTTTCAGTAACATGTTCATTGGTTTGCAATATTAGTTGCATTGTAATTTAATGTATTTTTGACATAGATTTTTCCAAACAATGTTCAAAAGTAAACAGCGAGATGTTTACTTTTGAACATCTCTAAAAAACTTTGAAAAATCTAAATTTAGAAACAACATAAAATAGATTTTATATTGTCATTAAAAAACGTAGACAAAATATGCAGGTGTTATTTTTGTTTAACTGTATTCCTAAAAGCAAAATACTTTCAAGCATCCTTCAAATATGCAGTATAATGTGTAGACACTGAACCTGATGTATACTTGTTAATACTTTGTGTATACAAGTATGACATCTATGTAATCCTGGTATCTAACCGCTGTCTTGCAGAACAAGCATGACGCATTCTCTGCTTTTGTTTCGAACGATATTGCATCTGTAATCTTTTGTTTTCTCTTATTATTTACGCATTACACTTACATTCTATTATGTTGGTTTTGTTTCATGTTTTGTTATGTTGAAACAGACTACATGATTGCGGGGCCCCCAATGAGTTTTGGTATGATGAAAGGTAATACGATAATTTGATTATATATTTTTTTCAAAATTGTCCACACTCATCTTTTTGGATCTAGGTTCTATGGGGTACACGCGAGCATCTCGCAATCACTTCTGTTCCGTTCAACTATGCTATAGAGCCTACTAAATTTCTATTCACTCACTGCTCACACTAATCTGTACGTTTTTAGTTATAGTTAGGGTTGCCAACCCTACTAAAATATTTAAAACAAAATACTAAAATATTCCTGGAATTCAATTTTGATGTAGAAAGCTTCACTTATTATCAAAATAAATTCAAATCTTAAATTTGAATTAACCCTGTACATTTTCTTAAAATTCTTGGTTATTTAATATTCACCACCTTACTATTACCATAAACAAATTCCTGATAAAAAAATCTCTCTTAAATGTATGCATGCATGTGGCATTAATATCCCACCTCATGGACGGCAATGCAAAATTTATATCTTTGTTGTCTATAGGCGAAGGTTGTTTCTTTCCATCAGGAGAGCCATCTTCTTGTTTGCTATTTACTCATAAAATTTCACCCACCTATTTATAGTCAAATTGTGATGATTTTTTATACTCTCCATTTATTAAAAACTCTTGAATAATTCCCTTTGTTACTAGTGCATCTTTATATAGAATTTAACTGTGTTTCTGTGGAAATCATCAGTTCCAATCAGTTTTTGATTTAGAACAGGTAAATTTTATTTTGAGGTGTTTATTTAGAATTGAACAAAACAATCACAAATTTGAAATAAATTTAATGTATCAGCAGAACACTCTTGATCTGATTTATAAATAAATCTATTGACAGGTACATATTAATATTGGAATAAATTTAGAGTTTTTTTTTAAAATCAATTTGGTATATAAAATATTGTGTTCTTTCTATTCAGTTTTCTTAGTGGAATGATGTTTGCTGTTCATACTATATATTCTAAAGTTAGATAGATCTTTGTTGTTTGTAATTAGGCATAGCTGAGATATAAAATATATGCTGTTTTAATTTTTTTTGCATTTTCCCATAATTGTACAGAGTTGGCAACCCTATTTAGTGCATATTTTTTATTTGCCCTGCCCACTCCTGTCCTATCCCCTTACGCTTTTTGTTTTTTCTTTCATTGTATTGCCGCGCTGCTTGGCTTGAAGGCGGTATGAATGCACCGCCCCACCATAATCAATACCAGTACCACCCACAATACCAGGGTGGGTACGGATGGCAACCACAGCCGCGTTTCGGTGCAGAAAGCGCACGGCGCGCCGGCTCAGCGAGTTCCGGCCAGGCGCAGGCCAAGGATGATAAGACCAGCCCCTTTGTATCCTCTTTACATTCACATCCTGGATTTACACCGCAGAAGATTGGGAAGGGAACTGTTGGGGTAAGTTACCTTGTATGAATTCTATAATTTGCAAATAAATATTAGCTAATAGCCACATGACCTAGGTGTATAGCTAATTCCGCTCAGATTATGAAGTCTCAGGTTTGATCCTGTGCTCGGGTATAAATGTTATTAAAGTTTTTTTTTATATTATAAGATAGCAAACAAGCAGATGGGTCTCCGTGTGGTGGTTCGTCGTCGAAATTCGAAGTTCCATCCTCGTCACCTTGATGTCTGGAAATCTACAACCGTGCGTTTTTCTCGGCACTCTTTGCCTCGCACTACTCCCTTGTGGAATCAATTACCGGCGGGTATGTTTTCGAACGGATATGTCTTGGGGACCTTCAAGAAAAGAGTGTACTCATTCTTAAAAGGCTGGCAACGCAACTGCAAGACCTCTGGTATTGCGGATGACCATGATGGGTGGTGGTGATGGCACTTACCATCAGGTGCACCTCCGGCTTGTTTGCCTCCTCTTCTATATAAAAAGAAAAAGAAGATAGCTTATATCTGGTATTGTAGATGTTCATGGGCGGCGGTGATCACTTACTAATAGATACACCTCCTGATCTTTTGCTTTCTTTTCTACATATATATGTATATAAAAAGAAAGTTGTTTGAGTCAAGGAAATTAAGCGTTTTCTTCATATAACTGTACATATATTACATAAATATATTATTGTAATTACAACATTAAGACCAATTTTATGTTTCTATTATTAGGGTGCTGGCATGCCAAAACCACCTAAAGCCCCAGAAAAACCGTTAATGCCATACATGAGATACTCGAGAAGAGTTTGGGACAGTGTGAAGTCAGCAAATCCAGATCTAAAGCTATGGGATATCGGCAGAATTATTGGTGGCATGTGGAGGGATCTGCCACAGGCGGAAAAATATGCTTTTGTAGATGAATATGAAGCTGAAAAGGTTAGTATTTTATTATAAGCCCTCTAGTCTCTATGGGCTAGAAGATCAAGACTGACATGGCATGATCAGATTGATTGGGTACCTACTATCCGAAGGTGGAGTGAAGAGTCTTTGAAACTGGCGTGTCTGTATGAAGAGAGTAATGAATGTGGAGGAAGCAAGACAAATCTGCTAGGTTCGTGACATACGGCACTCGGTTCTCTCTGCTCACCCCGTAAGGGATCTGGCATGAATATATGTAGTCTCTGTTATGTATATGCATGGACTATCTACAGCCAAAGAAACTCCTTCTGCAACAATAAAATTAACCGTTATTTAGACGGAAAACGAGGGGGCTTTTACCTAGCACCGAAAGATATGACGAATGGCCGAAAGCGCTATTAAAATGTAGGGGTGGGGTATAGGGTCAGATATGAAATACTCCTGAAAATGTCATTACTTCATCTTTAAATGAATCTTGAACTAACTTTTTTTCTGTTTATGTATCCTTCCACTTTAGCCGAAGGAAATTTTGGCTTGGTTCAGAAAAACCTTCAATTGAATAATAAATGTAACTTTTTTTTATAAAAAATGTTTTTAAATAAGCATGGATTTTTAGTATAATTTAGGAGAGTAAACAAGCAGAATGCTCTTATCTACATCTATCACCTTCACACACAAAATGTTGAAATAGATAATGCGTGCATAGTAAAAAAGCCTTAGTCTAGGCTACTGTTTCTCGCGTTATACCCGCGCGAAGGTCCCAATCCCAAGGGTAAATAAGGTAAGGTAAGGAGTAATGTTTTCAAAATTGTTTGAAAACATTATTGAAAGTAATTCCAGGGATTACTTCTAACAATTTAACTGAACTTAAAAAATTATTAGTAAACAGCGTGTAAAAAAACCTGTCCAAACCGGAAGGGGCTATGTTGATAATGTTTAAAAAAAATAAGTATTCTATTGATAAAAACAAAAATATTATGGCAATTTAAAATACTCTTATTTAACTTTTAATTTCGCTAAATTTTGGCGATTATTTTAAACTGTACAACACTCCGTCGTATAAGCGGGCGCGGCCTGGTAGTCGCGTCTGTCGCCATTTTTTGCTTGGCATTTTGTGTTGCCATAGTAATATTTGAAATAATAAAGTTTTTTTTTGATCGGTGAATATTCTACCTACATCCGCAAAGTAATATGTAGTAAATTGTGATTGTAGCAGGCTACTAAACACAATTTGATGATCGGACAGTTTTTTTACACACTGTAGAAGTGTATACATAACAATAAAACAAATTTATTAAATAGGCGCAGTACACAGAACTGTTGAAAACATATCAGTCTTCTCCTGCGTATGTACAATGGGTTTCGCACAAAAGAGGTACATGATAATTTCAAATGTGTGTCCATCCATAAAAGACGGATTTATATGTTGACGACTGCTTTTTTATTATCCACTTGTTTTAATATGGTTTTAGTATTGTTAACTGATTAATATGTTTGAGATGTTGGGAACCATTAAAAATAACATGGTAATTGCTAATTCATTCATCACTTGTGGTTCAAAAGATTTGTGCTTTTTTTGGTTTGTGTTATTTGTTCATAATTCATAAATTTGGAAGGGATGTCATAGGACATATTTTGACCCTAAAGCTTTTTATTTAATTTATTTTAATATTACAGAAATTAATTTTAACTATGACTATTGCCAGTTAAACCTTAAAACACACATTCGATGAAAAATAAACAGATTCAAAATTGCGGCCTTAAAAGTGGCTAATGAAATAAGAGCACGAATAAATGTGTGGTCTTATTCCGTCGAATCATGTCCGGACACATCACATTAAGAAAATGACATTCAATTTTAACCATTAAGGTTATGAACTTTAAGTTTATTTTTTTCTAAGGACTTCTCGTCGGTAAAGCGGAGAAATAGTCGAAATTTAACCATAACGTACAGAAATAAGGTTGATTTTTATTAATACACTTTTAATGAGTTTGCGATATTTTTTGTGCTTCCGTGTATATCATTCTCAAGCCATTTTCTTGCGCTGCGTTTGTAGGCAATGCTGAATCTTGTTATTTTTTTATAAAAGTTTAAAACACATTAATTTCACATAGTTGTAAAAGTCACTTAGGCTATATTATATCACTTGAATCTGTTAAAACACTGTTTTTTTATAAAAACAATTATTTTATGTTATTAAATAAAAAAAATATTTTTAAGTAACTACAGTTATTTGATCCTGCTTTACAGTTACCTATTTTTCGTACAGGCTGAAATAACCTTTAAGTAATTTTGTTTGTAATAAATTAAAAGTGACGCTATTTTTAATAGATTTTTGACATTCAGTTCATTTAGCAAATTATTTTTGTTTTATTTATTACTAGCTGTTCCCCGCGACTTCGTTCGCGTGATCCAATATCATTATTTCTCTTTGTTCAGTCGGGTTAAAAAGTAGCCTATGTCACTCTTGGATGATGTAGCTCTTTAAAGGTGAAAGAATTTTCAAAATTGGTCCAGTACTTTTTGAGCCAATTCGTTACAAACATACAAATCTTTCCTCTTTATAATATTAGTATAGATTGGGATAGTTACTTGAAATTGATTTACTACACGATACTACTCCTCCAATCTTATGGGTGTATAACAAAATACTAAAAATAGTCATAGGAAGAACGAACTTGCAAGACGTTTGATACATTTGTCTATGGGCGGTGGTGTTCACTTACAATCAGATAAGTCTGCTGCCTGTTACCCCATCCCAATCCATTTTGTATTTAAAATAATTTACAAATACCCTCAAATATATTTTTTTAATATATTAATAAAAAAATAAAAAAATATATACAATTTTTAGTAATACTTTTGTGTTAATGCACATGTTGGCTAAATACATGTGAGATGTCAGACGGTCAGATAACAGATTTGTGACTAACATGCACATTAACCTCGTGAATTTTCGCCCACATGCACATCACCTCATATATGCACTTGGGGTCACTTACATGTTGCTAGTCGGAGTACGAGAAGAGCTTGAAGGCGTACCACAACTCGCCCGCGTACCTGGCGTATATTTCCGCGAAGAACAAGGCTGTCGGTAAGGGTATGAAAGTGTTTGCATGTGTTTTTATTGTATAAGATTTTCAACCGACTTCCCTAAAGGAGGAGGTTCACAATTCGTTAAAATCTTTTTTTTAAATGTAGGTTTGTTCACCGATTACTCGAAGACGCCTGAACCAATTTGGAAAATTCTTATTTTGTTTCCATTTTATTTTGCTGAAGATCTGGGTTCCGGAGATACAGGAAATGGAAAGGTGGTTGGTAGCAGTTTTACTGCGTCTGAACCAATTTGGAAAATTCTTTTTTTTTCCCATTTTATTTTGCTGAAGATCTGGGTTCCGGAGATACAGGAAATGGAAAGGTGGTTGGTAGCAGTTTTACTGCGTTTGAACCAATTTGGAAAATTCTTTTTTCCCATTTTATTTTGCTGAAGATCTGGGTTCCGGAGATACAGGAAATGGGAAGTTGGTTGGTAGCAGTTTTACTGCGTCTGAACCAATTTGGAACATTCTTTTTTGCCATTTCATTTTGCTGAAGATGTGGGTTTCGGAGATAACAGGAAATGGGAAGTTGGTTGGTAGCAGTTTTACTGCGTCTGAACCAGTTTGAAAAAATCTTTTTTTTTCCATTTTATTTTGGTGACACAACAGTAGTCTAGAGGTTAGTTATTTCGGCTCAGATCATACGGTCCCAGATTGTCGGCCCTAAGTGATATTGAGGCATTTTCGAGATTTTTTTTGAAAATACAAACCTCAGTAGCTATTAGGAGGGTAAGTGGTGTTACCTCGTGCTTTGGGTACGCTTGTAAAGCTGCCGGTCCCGGTTCTCACTAGAAATAAGCGATACTTGATCAGGTTGATAAAATGCGGCGATGGGAATCACCACTCATCTCGTTAATCGACAATCTTCAAATTTCTTCTTTCAAATGTTTGGTTCACTCTAGCTACCCCACAATGGAACCTGCATGATGATATATCTACCTTACCCTCAATGCCTCAATTATCTCTTTACATCAGAAAACCACCCGCTTGTTTGCACATGCACGAGTCTACCAGCTACCTCACCCTCCAAACCGGAACACGACAATGACAAGCATTGACGCTTTTGCGGCAGAAATGAAAGTGGAAGGCGGTGGTACCTAATACCCGGACGAGATGTTGTGGATCTCTACCACGATGGTAGTGACACGTATGGCCAATCGGCCGCCTTTTACGACCTGCCTGGCAGAACGGCAGTTGGTCTTTGTCTCGGTTGTTTGTCACATGGATAGCAAGGCACCATTAACATCTTTGGTGTCTATCTTTGTTTCTCTTTCTATCAGGAGAGCCATCTGCTTGTTTGCTATCAAATGATATAAAAAAATGTATTTTAATGTTTTCGCGAATTCCACCGTACTCGCAAATCGGTGTTAAAAATAGTGTTGCCCAAATTCAGTCTTGGTCTTGCAGTCTTGGTCTTGTTCTTGCGTTTTTGCAAGACCAAGACCAAGAACAAGACCGCGTATTTTTAGCAAGACCAAGACCAAGACTGACCGTGCAAGACTTGAGCAAGAACAA
>DWBA01001167.1:0-11132 GCA_018236825.1 Apodemia zela
CTTGCGGCGCGGTCTTAATGCCACATGCGTTAGTTTACCGGCATACTACCCCTAAACCGTAAAACACAACAGTGACAAGCGCTGACGCTATTGCGGCTGGAATTTGTAAAGTTGTAGTATTAGGTACAGTCGAGACAATAGAGAACTCTACCACTTTGTAGCCACGACGGTAGTGACTCGCATAATTGCCAATCGTTCCCTTTTACGAACTGCCTGGCAGACCAGCAGATTATAGATATATTATTCAGATGGCCCGGACTAACGCGGAGCAAAACAATTCTTTTTATTATAATAAAGCGTAGTTATGGCTCCGTTCATTGATAAACCTTCTGTTAACTTTTCTATTGTTATCCCTTAGCTATAACCTAATTCACCGTTCACCCGACTCTGTAAGTTCGATGTTGAGCCTAAAAAAAACATTCATAAGTATTAATATAAATATATTCTTAAAGATAAATTATACTATGGTTAAGTAATTTGGATTTATTTTTCAATACCAAATGGGAGTAAGTAGTTAGATATCTACATACTGTTCATCAACAAGTGCTGAGTGCACGTATACAAAAGCCATAACGACACAAATTTCTTTATCGAAGCTCTACCAAGTAATTATGAATTCAAATCAGGCGAACACACCTGTTTTTAACATTAATAATAATAATTTATAGAGGCATTATATTTTACCATGTTGCCATTTTGTACCGTAGTAAGGTATTTAGGTTTTTAAATTATTTCTTTTTGCTAAAGCCTAGTTCGTTATGCGTTAAACTTAAAACTATACTTTTTACTTCATCTAAAAAACAAAAAATAGTACACTTACCAAGTTTAACCAATCAATCCAAGCAAGTGGAAACAGTATAATATTATGTATGTAACTTAAAATTTAAACACACGAGATTTAAATGCACTTACACAAGTATACAAGATTTTTATATAATATATATTATAATGTGTAAAAAGCTCATGATAAAAGGTATGTTTTAAAATCACGTTTAAACTAAAATACAAAGAGATTCGTTCGATCGTTTCGTGTCGTTCAACCGGTGGTCAGACGCCAGGCGGGGCGGCGCACAGCTCTACCTGCTTCGATTTCAAACCCGTTGATTGAACTGAAGTTAAAACTTGAAGTTTATAGTTTATACTTGATACTTGATAGTGACTAGTGTTGAGTGTTGAAAACTTTGAAGTTTGAACATCAAGCACAGGTGTGAAGTTCGTTTAGTGTGACCAGAACGCAATAAGGATAATTGGACATAACATTTAATGACTACATTGTAATGCTAAAATATAAATATGTATTAAATAATTTTATAATCAACTACATTATGATACTGCTCTGAGAATGAAATGTATCACAGACATTTGTAGATTTTACACCTTTGATGGAAATGTTGTTATAATACACGTATATATATGTTTTATATTGAATTCTCTCAAAGTATAATACTATGTTAGTAATGTTAGAATGATGGGTTAAATTATGAAGAATAACATATTATGGCTTCAAATTCTTACGTACCTAGGTATATAATGATGTTTTGAAATACAGACCAGACCGCCTTTGAATAAAAGAGCTCTGTTATTCTGCCAGGCAATTCGTAAAAGGCGAACGATTGACTATATGAGTTGATACCATCTTGACTACTAGGTGGTAGAGTTCCGCAACGTCTCGCCCGAGTATGTACCTCCACCTTACCTATTTCTACCGCAATAGCATCAATGCTTGTCATGTTCTGGTGTAGAGGGTTAGGTAGTCGGTAAACTCATGCAAAAATAAAAACCTGACGAGGTGACGAATAGCAACGCTCCATTAACATCTTTGGTGTTGATTGGCGATCGTTATCTCATTCCATTAGGATAGGCATCTGCTTGTTCGCTATCTTATAAGTTATAACATAAAAAACTAAACTCACGGTCTCCAATACTAAAAAAAAGAGAACGTTTTTTATTATTGTGTTTTTGTTATGGTTTTTAAATTTTAAGTAAACATTCAAAACACAGTCGTTATGTACTTACGTACGTACTTTAGGTTAGGTTTGTTAGCATCACTTTATTTAGACCTCGATGTCCATGTTCAGTTTTGTGAAATTTCTGCTTAAATATTTTTGATTTACATTTGTATTGTTAATTTAGGTAAGCACTACTTGTAAGATTTTTTATCACGCAAATACAAACGAAGACGTTGGTTAAAGTAAAAAAAAAATCGAGTGTGAGCTCATACGCAGGAGAAGTGAAACTTATGTTGCAGTAACATTTACTTAGTAGTCCTAAGTAGTATCTGTTTGTATCTGGGTGGTTAATCGGAACCATTAAATAGATGATAATATTTTAAATATAAAATACTGTTATGTATTCTATCTCATTCTTTGGCCGGCTTAATCCTATTAATTTATGTGTTTTTTTCTCTTTTGTGACACACTTCCGTTTCATAAAGTTTTAAATCACAACGATTCTAATGAAGTTTCACTTCAAAAAACACTGAAATGATCCTGTTTTATTAAAATATGGCGACGTTTCTTGCCACTTGGCAACATTGGTTTTGATCTTAGGGTTGCTCAAATTGTCGAAAAGAAGTGGTTATCATTTCCAAATCGATTATTTTGGAATATTTAATATTAATTGTTAATCTATAATACTAATATTATAAATGCAAAATTTGGATGATTGGTTGTATGGATGGATGGATGTTTGTTGCTCAATCACGCCAAAACCACTGAACGGATTTTCATAAAATTTTGTACACAGGTAGATGATTACCTGGAATAGCACATGGGCTACTTTTTATCCGGAAAAAATGAGTCATTCCCGCGGGTTTCACCAAAAACTTTTATAATGCAGCGGGCTGCACGCTGCAACTAGTCGATTATAAGTTTATTTAGGTTTTAATTTTTAAAATGTGATCCTTTCTTCTTCTTTAGTGTTTTGGCTGAAATTTACAATATTCTATGAAAATTTAATAAACCAGTATATTTCTTAAATCGAGAACCGGCTACGTGCGTGCTGGCGTATTGAGTCATGTGCAGTATAAAGGCCCATAATGTTGGTGATAATAAAAGCAGAGCTGTCTTCAACCTATAGTAAGCTTTTTTAACCTATAATAACCTTTTTAGGTGGTAGAGTTCAGCATTGTCTCGCCCAGGTCTGGTACAAACGCCTTACCTATTCCTGCCGTAATAGCGTCAGGGCTGGTTAGTGTCGTGTTCCGGTCTGGAGGGTAAGGTAGTCGGTAAACTTATGCATGTGGCATTAAGACCTCGCCACAAGATAGTAACACACAATTAATATCTTTGGTGTCTATAGGCGATGGTTGACTCTTTCCATCAGGAGACCCATCTGCTCATTTGCTATCTTATGATATAAAAAAAAATAGTAAGCTCTGGGCACATTAGGATAATGGGGCCCTTATGGCCTCAAGAGAACACTATTTTATTAGCACTGATGCTGATTGATAATGATTTAGATTCTGAAACATGGAAAGCCTGATTTTTGGGTGAGAGTAGAGAAAAAGCTTATAAGAAAGTAGATAAAATAGTCAATCGTTATCTTTTTTTTTCGAAATACATAATATGGTTTTCGGTATTAAATATTGGTTACCGTTTGGTGATCTAGCAAAAAATAGGGGGGCCCTATCTATTGCGAGGCTCTGGGTACGTGCCCAGAGTGCCCAGTGGGAAACATGGGCCTGAATGTAAGAAACAAGTCATAATTACACTAGTAAGAACTTAATCTAAATCAATTTATTATGGTATTTCTGTGTAATTTTTCGTTTTGTATCTCCAAGCATATTTTTCGTTACCTATTCAATTAGTATTGGTTAATCTATAAAGCCCACTTAACTGTATAAATAGATAGGTTTTACGTACAGATATAATCAGTGTTGCCAACTCGTTCGTAAGAAAATGCGCTAAACCAGCCACAAAAATGCACTTGAATGGCGCTAATTCTGTTAAAAGAGCATCAAATAAATAAAACATTTGAAAAGTGTTTATAATAAATACTAAATGTTTGTTTTAAAAACAGTTATGATTACAAGACTAGATTGTTGTTCGAATCAGTCGGTCAGTTTCTGTTCTGAAAGTCCTAATACAACAAGATAGCTTATTCAAATCGAGTGCGAATAAGTTGTGATACTATTAGGTAATCATTAACTGAGTCTGAACGCGTCATTAATTGATTTTTGAACACTGTAACAGAATTATAGATACTTAAAAATGCAGTAGTTAAAGCACTAGGGACTGTAATGAAATTTTGAGCGCTAAAATATCCAGAAAAGCACTAGATCTAGAGCCGAGAGCACTAAGTTGGCAGCACTGGATAAAATAGAGAAACAGACCAATTACTTGTTAAAAATTGTGAAGCCCATTACGCACTAATAGAAGCATTGTTTAGAAGCATTGACTCATGGTGTTCATCAACAGTACGGTTTAATTGGAACTTTTTAGTCCGTACTACCAGATTATGGAATTAACTCCTTAAATAAATATTTCCCGAGCTTGGTTCTTTTAAGAGGTGGATTAATGAATTTCTTAAGAGTCGGCAGCGCATCTCCTCTTATGTTGTGGATGTCCTGAATGAGCTGAGAACTGAAGTATATTATTTGCCCAGATTAATAAAACATACATAGGTACATATCTTAAAACCAGGTGTCTATCACGGAGTTACAAAGACATAATATGTCACGGTTCAGGCAGGTTTTCCTTTTGGAAAAACACATTCTTTACTTTTGACATAGAAACACACCGGTTTTGGAGACTTGAAACCACAAGACTAGATAATCGGTGGTTGTTGTGTCGGTGGTTGTAAGGTGTTGATAATCGATATAAATATCGATGCTAAAACTTTTATATCCATCCCTAGTTAGTCTCATAAAATTAAAATTCGCGCCTCGCTGTATTTTTCAATTTGAAGTTTGAACTTACAAGTTTACTTAAAAGTATAAGTTTGTCTTTGTTACATAAAGGAAAATGTACATAGTACATACCTATCTACTTGTTTGTTTTGATTAATGATTTAAACTTAATGTTCCTTAAAATTGAGCGCCCTTTACTTTTGATTACGAAGTACGAACGTTTTGAACCCTGTTAAAAATTAAAACAAGGGCTTGTTCTTTCTATGTAGGCACCTACTCTAACTGCTAAAGGTAAGTAAAAAAAAAGACTTTTGAGATTACGGCAATGAATAAACAAACAACTTTTTCGGCATAAAATACAAATGAATTACAACAGAAGTGGAGACGGAGAGAGTGATATCGAATTCAATTTCTTCCAGATTTGAAATTGTTAATAGTAATTGATTTTCTAAAGATGTTTCTGGTCAAATCACTTTCTGGCCTTACTGCTTATATAGTAAAAATATTTGAATCAAATTTAAAAATGCACAAACTACAAAGGCTTTCATGAGTCTGCAGACTGGGAATACTTTTCTTCCAGTATAGTTTGGGTTCAATATAGTGTGCTTTTTCTTTCTAGCCATTCACGATTAAACCAGTAGCTAAAATTGTATCAAATTTTTTTGGCCATAAAAATATTAAAAATTCAGCATTCTGTATGGGATGCCAAATTCAAATTTAGACTTGTGTGATTTGTAGACAATTTCTATCATGGCATGGCACCACTTTTCCCATACATATGTATCAGAGACCTACTGCAAATAAAACATACATTTACGTCTACATTACATACAGGTACATTTTAATTCTGGATTTTTTTTCTTAAGAACAAATCTTGCGGATAGCGGGTTATTTTAAATTCATGATTGCCCTAGCCCTTGATGAGTTGACAATGATGAATCAATTAACCAACAATTTCAGAGTTAACAGAAGGCTTTGATGTAAGAATATACTTTGGTGTAATGTGCTACTACTATTCCAATTTCTGGGATAGGAAAACCTGTTTTCAAAATTAAGATTGTCTCCGCCAAGATGTCAGTGCATTATTATTATCTTTTATGTCTATAGGAGACAGTTATTTCATGCACTCTAGTCATACATTACATACATGATATAAAAAATAGTCAAATATTTTTATAAAAAATTAAAACCGGGTGTTATTTGTGCGTATGGAACGCACAATAAATAATACCATACTTGATGCTGGCAAAGCTAAGTTTTATAATTACATTATCCAGCTGTCTTAGCCATATCTGCATTTCTAGAACATGAAATTATGATGTCTAGGTTTAAACATTTGAGATTTGCATGAAATGTAGTAATATTAAGTAGCATTTTATATTTTTGAGTTATTTATAACTAAGATATTATTTAAAATCAAAATCAAATTAATTAAGCCATAATATTTTAGCACACTGTGAGTAGAGTAAATATTGTGCTTAAAATATTGTCAAATATCTACTACTACCTTAGTCTGGCAAATAGTTTCTATTATTCTACTCATCTGCCTCCCATATTGTTGGTACATCAAGAAGAAATTTTATATGACAACAGGTATTCATTTAAGTATGATAGATATGGTTATCTCCTTGGCTGCACAAGGTTGATACTTTTTTAAGTATTAACCAAGTATTACTTGGTTAATACTTAAAAAAGACTTGGTTGAAATGAAAAATATTTTATGTTTTAGATTCCTTTTATTTTCAATAACATAAAAATGTTATGTTTTCTGTTTTACATATTTTGAAATCAATTTCAGAAGGTACCAACCTGAATTAGTAGTAAATTGTTTATATTAAGAACAAGATTTTAAAACTACTGTATGTAGGTAGGTACTTTTGGCATTTTATAAACTCGAAATTATGGACTGCGTAGGATTTTAGAATTCTTTTTCACTTATTTCCAAATGCTGTTACTTACATTTGTACGAGCACAAATCTACATTTACTCCATAGCAGGTCATTACAATATTCAACAAAATATAATATTGTAATAATTTACTTGTTTAGATGAATCATCATTAAGCACGATTTTTGGTTTTTGTTTATTGTGATATGCTATACATTTTTATGATATTTTAAATTTTTTTATATAAACAAATTTTTATATACCCAAAACAGGCAAAATAGTAAAAAAGTACTATTTGGTCTTACAAAAATCGTTTCAATGATTCATCCAACAGCAATATTCACTACAATAAATAGAACTAACTAACTGGAATTGAAGGTCCCTTAAAAGTATGTAATTTAACCTTAAAAGCTGTGATCAATTAAACACCATAAATTTGGAAAATTGTTCTGACCATCAAGGTTATAAACTACTTTGTGCAACATTTTCCATTAATGAATAATTAATTGACCACTGTTTTAAACAAGACAAATTTTATTGTTTCCGTAATAGTTGACTAACTCTAAGGAGGCGTCCATATTCATAGCTTGAAGAGATGCGCAAATCACCAATTTTTTACAAAAGTTAGTGAGAAGACAGTTTTACATACAATTCTAAGTTAAATAATCAATTATTAAAAATTTTATCAGTAAGTTATCACTGTAAATTTTACAATACCTAAATGGATTATGGATCTATGGTTCGATAGCTTTATGGGAACTTAATTCCATTTAGATTCCAAATAAAGTGTAGTTATGTGCTGCTAACTATTTTAGTTGTATGATGAAAGGCTTTGCGAAATATATATCCTTGATTGTAATTTTATTTTAATAATACAGATACCTATATGAATTCCTAACTTATTTTGTTGTAAATTTTGATTAAATAAGGTCTAATATAATACTGATCAAATCATAGGCACTTATTTTTCATTAGGTATTTTCCCAGTGGATACAGAATTTGATAAGTCTTATTTTCAAATGTATTTTTATGCAGTTCTATAGTATGTTGTGTTAATTATTGAAAACTGGCATTTTTTACTCTTTGTACTTGCATATTAATTATATACCAGCAATCGCCCTGGTGGTCGAAATTCAACCATAGACAGCAATAAAATCTCTTTTAAGTTTGACAACATACTTTAGCCGTAAAGAAAATAGTATACATGTGAGTATATTATCATGTATGTCACATGAATGTAGTTGTGTGATGTTTTTTTTAATTAATTTAATGTATTTCTAATGCATATAATTTAAAAATATTAGGTTTCTGCAATATAAACTTTAACTGTGTCAAATTCACACTCCACCATTCGAGTAATCATCTTATAAAAAAAGTGTAAAAAATGTTTACTTCACATATTAATATTTAGATAATGTCTTTTATTATTATTGTTTATTATAACATTTAGAAGGTAACCTAACATCATACATCTAACCAACTGTAGCACATCGTGTAATACTTTTTTAATTAAAATAATATAGTATTTATATTACTGACTTTTATACACATATCACTAATACACCAAAATAAAACAAAACATTTGAAAATATGTGAAATAAGATTATATCAATGCAATGCTCATCAACAATTTTCTTTAGGTTCAAATCTTTAGTTAATTAACAATTAATAAAACTATATTTCGTAATAACATCTACAGATAAAATATTTTTATGTGTCTATTGTTTATTGCTTTTTACAGATCACTGATTAAGACAATAGCGGTGATGAAAATGAAAGATGAGCAGAGATTGAAAGCATTCTACAAAAATCCAGTAAGTGTTTATACTGTATATGAATAGCATTTCAGAGTACAGAAAAATTCTAGCCCAATTTTTTTACGTTTGTACCTATATTATCTATGTACCTGAATAAATTTGTTTTGGTATTATAAGAGAATTCTCTATAGAGAATAAGATTTGCTAAAAAGTATGATTAACTTAAACCCTTTTTTTACTATAATAAACCAAAATTGTAAAAATAAAAAATTGGTATTTATGTTAGGAAACTCAGGATTGTTGATAAATAAATATGTATTTTGTTCAAAAATTCAGGATAGTGTAGCGACTGGCTACTACTGTGTCAGTATCAGCGTAAACGGCATGCGGGTTCTGTAGATCATAACTTTATTGAAATATAAATCAATAATATGTTAAATATTTGTTTTTTTATTATTTTTATTTTCACTATCTGGAGTTCTCTGAGTTTAATTCATCTGTACTCTGAAAACTTTTGACATGTTAATGTATTTGTATGTACATGTAAAACCATGTGTAGATTTTTTTAATTTAGTAATACTACACTAAAACTGGCCGTCATATAAGTATCTGCCATGTTCTCCTAAATATAACTAGATAATATAATAATATACTTAACTAAATTCATATTTACAAATAATACAGTTCATTTCTCTTTATATAGAAACTAAAATATATTTCTATCATTCTTCGATTCACATAACGCAAAATAATTTAACAGAGTTCATTTTTGCACTCACATTTACAATATAGTCTTGTTACTAAATTACGATTTATTTGTTGACTTTGAAACAACTCATTTAGAATATATCACCCAAAAAGCGAGTAGCTTTATACTCACGAGTTCTATCATATCTTAAATTTAAAAATGCAGAATATGTGAAAACGTTAAGGAATACTTTTCAGTAAACGGCAATTGAACGTTATAGTTCACTCGCTTTTAATAGGAACTATAAAATTCATGAATGCCTTTTGCGTACGCTGCGCTCCACTAGCCTATATCTTACAAAGCAACGCGGCGCTCGCTATGGTACCCAACTAGTATGAATAAAATAAATTCTTTTTATTTACACCCAATGAACTATTCACAAAATATGGACACAAATCAAGAAATCTAATTTATTATAATACTTAATTGAATAAAAGTTTAATAAGACATTATTAATTTGAATTTGTGTTACAGTTTAAGCTACTGTTTAGAATATAGGGAGCTTAGGTGCGCCACCGTGGTTGCGGTGGTGCGAGGAACTATACATGCACAACACCGCAGTGCATGGCGATCGCGGCCCACGCCTCGCCTTAATACTTTATTTATAATTATACCTATTTAATTTTCCCCAATGCCGTTGTTTCAACAAGACACCATGAAATAATAACGGTGAATGTCGCCATAACCATTTCAAATACGGCTATAAGTGTAGAGATTCTGCTCGCAATATTTACTTATAGATTTTTTTACAACGGTATTCGACGTTATCATTTCGGGAGAAGGAACTAAAATCTAGTATCACAATATTGAGCTCTATCGAAAGAGCTGAATTTTTCCGCTTGTAAGCGAACTATTCCCGCAAGCTATTTCAACGAGATCCCGTCACCTCTTTAAAAAGCTTGCATTCGTTGGGTTATATCAGGCCTATGATTTATCTTCCGGCTGTACATTTCATTCAAAAAGTGCCAGTAGATCATCGGATGATGGAGCCCTAGGCGGATGTGAGCCGGCCGAAGACGACGATGAGGGAGGTGTAGCTAGTAGTTCCCCAAGCGCAGGTGTGTCCAAATATGATAACAGCTCCATCGGGTCTACGCTCGTTTCCGGCAATAACTATAATGAAAATAAAATTGAACATTTAATAAATGTTACATAAATACAGTAAAATAACATCATACCGGTTCCCTTGCGGAATAGGACGAGGAATCGAACGTGAAAGATTTTCCGATTTACACGTTTGTCGGTTGGCTAGATGAGCATTTTATCGACCTGATAGCGAATATTACTTTAACCGCCCCGTTGTTCGAGTCGCCGAGTGGTTAGCGAACCTGACTACGCATCAATGGGGCTCGGGTTCGATTCCCGACAAGGACAAACATTTATGTGATGAGCATAGATGTTTGCATTGCTGAGTTTGGGTGTTCTATGTATTAGTATCGCTGACTGTCACCCATATCTTAAAAAATTTGCTTACTTTGGGGTTAGATTAATTTGTGTAATGTGTGCAGTGATATTTATTTATTTTATCATACCACAACTGACAGTTTTTTTAACCAATCCGAGGTATGAGGATAGTAACACACTGTAATCTGTCTCCGAGCTGTTATTGAGATTTAGACTTTTGAAAACAACCCCGATGTAACTTTATTATTATAATTTATATTTGTCTGACCCGTGGATCTAACTCGGGATATATGAATTGGCTCACCGCTAGACCACGAGCAAATTATACGATGACAATGATGTTTATTTTGTACAAAAGTTTGTGTATAACTATTGAAGCTGAAATTTTGTAAAATACCACAATTAATTATTTGTTTTTTTTTTTTTTTTTATATCATAAGATAGCAAACAGGCAGATGGGTCTCCTGATGGAAAGAGTCAACCATCG
>DWBA01001168.1:0-11127 GCA_018236825.1 Apodemia zela
CCAAAACTAACATACATAGACTGAACATTAAAAAATACATCATTTATTTTAAGTGCTTATTTTCAATAGATCAATAATGATTTTAGAGGATCAATAATATTTCCCCTAAACTAATAATGTTTGATTTATTGCAGGCGCGGGGACAAGGAACACGGTGCTAAAATTGGCTAAGACAAAATCGGTATTTTGTTGCGCGCATTTACAGCTCAAATAACACTTACTGGGTACGCCGGAGACAAGCCTCAAAGGTCGGAGAACTCGAAACGCTCGTAATGCTTTCACATCAAAAGCGTCTTTGAATATGCTTGACAACACCGTGCTCACCATTCTGAAACATGACATGGATATATCACAGGTATCATAGTAATCAAATACTCAATACAACGCCACTGCCGGTATCATCGACGATGACTTCTTTCCTCTCTAATCTTCAAAAAAAGGTGCTTCGAATAAGCATGTAAACCTAATAACTGTATACGTGTTCTAGCAAAAAAAAAATTAACAAAGAGAAAATGTTGAGTTGGATTTTAATCAGCGAACTTGCCTAAGGCAGTCTCTCAAGAGACAGAGTTTAGTGCGAATTCGTAAATCAAATATAAATTCTTGCTAAATTTATGGGCTACTTTACCCTTCAAATTAGAATAAGATGTGACAAGAACTGACGCAAAAGTAAGGCGGTGAAAGCAAATCCGGGCAAGATGTTGCAGAATTTTATGACTTAGCAGTCATGATGGTAGGCGGTAATGATATTTTTGGCCAATCATTCACTTTATACAAACTGTCAGGCAGGCAGGTTGATGATCTGTTTTTATAAGGTGTGGAATTAACACAGGGCCATAATAAGGAGACGGGCCAGGGTAACTTTGTTGGGTAAGAGAAAATTGGTCCAATGCTACTTTTAGGTATTAGTTTTTGACATTATTTATTTTTTGACAATATGTTATTTTAACTTTGTTTTCATAAAAGTATGTATATACATTAAACTAGTCTTATTTTTGACATTTATTAATATTTTTTGATATGTAGATATGTACTATATTCTTATTTATTTTCGTGAATTATTTTATCAAGATTTTATTTTTCAATCCCAATTTTAATATTGTATTTAATGTTACTTTTCGATATTTAATTTTTTGGTATCATGACGTTCAAAAAATGTATGTTGAGTATAACTCATTTTGCACAAAAATAAATTAATTGATTGGTAGGGAAACTATTATGGTATAGAAACGTAAACTTACCCAATAACGACTATGGTAAAATCCAGCAAGTTCCAACCATTCCTGAGGTAAGAGCCAGTATGCATCACGAACCCATACGCTATAATCTTCATCACACATTCACCAGTAAAAATAACCAGAAATATATATTCTATTTTTTCCTGTAACATAAAGAGTTTGGTAAGATTTTATTTAAACATATTAATGATAATATACTAGTTCAGGCAATAGAGGATTTTTTCCTGCACTAAATAATAAAGAGTTATATTAAAAATAAAAAAGAGTTACAGATAGGTTCAATCTGACGTACTGAATGTAAGTGGAAAAAACAAATTAGGGGGCGAAATTTTGTGAACACCTTAGTAAAAAAAGTTAAATTCATTGTATGGCCGGGCGAAATATATGATTGTTTGAGCTCAAATTATAACATATCTTTTTTACGTAACGTTTAGTAAACAGAATATAAAGTGGGTGTAAAAATGATTTCAACCAAAAAAATTTCCTGTGTCTAAACTACTGATTTTTTTGCTATTACGATACCTGTAAGGGTCAGAGCACACTTAGAGCAGAGAAGAGTATTTTCTGAGAACACTAATGTTAACTTTATAACTATTTTCTATTACTGTAAAAGTTAATTTTCACTATAAATTGTAAAGTTAATTTAAAGGTTTAGTAGTCCAGTATTCTCAGAAAATGCTGTTATGTTCTTGGTATGCATTGACCCTAAAGCAACTATGAATCGAACTACGAAATGAACACGAGAGAAATTCATGGTTCATAAAATCTTGAATCCAGATATTGAAATAGAAGCATACGATAGAATAGCGTCTAGACAACATTTTGAGATAATTTTTTATCCATTTTATCCAACGAACTGAGCAGACCAAATTAATTCACACAAACTAACCATGTGATTAAGAAACAATGAAAAGTTTTTCTAAACACGATATACATATAACAATGTGCGTACATATAACAATTAATCTAAATGAAAAATAAACTATTGTTCATAATAGGCATCTTAAATTTACTTGCTATGGTGAAAATCACCAAACCAAAAATTATTTTTTATAAATCATCGAATAATGAAGCTACTACTTTTCGGAAGGCTGGTTGACCGAGGAAACCTTATAGTTACATGAGTCCTAGTTAAATGAGTTCATCGTAGCAGATGAAATTCACATTTATAATATTGATGCTCAATATTTAACAAAAAGTTCTTAAGATTATTAAAAAAATTAAAAAGTATCTTCACGCCCATGTCCCGGAAGAGGTAGGCAGAGGTACAACCAGTGCATCCTTGATTAGCCGAAGATACTCGGTCCCACAAAGTGATAGGTGGCTAGCCTATCGCCAACCGGGCACTTTTCCAATTCCTGGCAACCTTCAGAAAACTGGAAAAAACACATTTTTTAATTGCCCGACCCGGGAATCGAACTTAGGACCTCGTGTGGTCAACTCCAACACCGGATCACTAGACCACAGAGGCGGTTCTTAAAATGACGTAATAAATTAAATTTTTCTAGTAAGTGTATACAGTGAGTAGCCAAACCCCCGTCCGATCATCAAAGGCATGCAATAATTTAAATATTATTTTCTAATATTAATTATCTATGGCAACACAAAATGTGATATTAATCTGAATCATACTGACGACAAAAAACGCTGGTGATATCCACTTTGCTAATTTTGAGGGAAATTGAAGGATACATACAATCATTATAAAACATCAAAATATTTCTACTATATAGGATTATTTTCTTTATATTTTTGCTAATGTCATCGACCAAATTAATATAAATAAATTATACGCACTCTTCGGGTCAGAACAGGTTTTTGTTACTTACTGTACATATAATTGTCTAGAGCTAATCTAGACCGTAATCAATATCTAACCAAGTATATTTCGCTTTGTTAAAGCACCGACGCTTTAGCGTAACCGACCGTTCAATTTTGTAAAAGAAAATCTGATAAGAGCTTATCTGAGATTGCGTCGAAATTTTTTCTTCTATGTAATGATATAAAGAAACGTATTACTTACAAGAACCCAATTTGTATAGTTGGAGTCACTGCTAGGGTACGGCGTGTAAACTGCTAAGGCGATGCAATTGGCAAATATTGTCGTCAGTATCATCCATTCAAAAGGTCTGTAACTCTGAATTAAGGAAATTTTTCATGGCAACAAATGCATAAAATGTTTTTCAAACTCAATTAAAATAAAAAGGTATCATTACGCCGGCTCTCTTTTGCTGTACGTAGAGTGAACCGTATGTTTATAGATTTTCCGGTTCACCACGATTCACCGGTATGTTGGTTGGCAAGATGAGTGATGATCTCCATCACCGCATTTTACCAACCTGATAACGATTATCACCTAATGATAATCGGAACTGATAGCTTTACGTGCTCATCTAAGGCACGGAGATGGTAACAACCACCCGCTAGACCCTGACCTGCTACTGATATTTTGTATTTTCTACAAAAAAAACTCAATTACAATTATGCCGAACGCAGGGGATCGAACTTGGGATCTCACGATCTGAGCCGTAGACTACGAATTAATACAACTATAAACAGCCAAGATGCTGTGATGTGTTTTAGCACTAACCCTTGGGAAACTTGAAAATACTTTAAAAACAACAAAGAAAAATTTCGATTCGACGGAATCGATCACAATGCAAAGAAGAATTTCACCGCTTTCAACCTGTCGACACTGGCTCAGTTGGTAGAGCACCCGGGCTTTAGGGGAGGTCGCAGGTTCGAATCCTAGCGTGTCGAAATTTTTCTTTGTTGTTTTTAAAATTTAACAAAGATTTTTTTTATTTAACCATTTATTGCACACAAAAAACAACAAGTATATATATAATGACAAAAATTTGTACAAAAGGCAAGCTTATCTCTTAAGAAAAGATGTTCTTTGGTAGACACCAACCAGGCGATGATTATGTCGTTCCATCAGAAAAGCCATGTGCTTATTTATTTATTTATTTTATTTGCATTCCACAATGTTTATAAGATGTTTAATTAAAATATTAGTAAGATCATCATGGACCCTGTCGGGCATAGCAATGTAGGAGAGAGGAATATACTTGTATAACTTATTTATTTAATTAAAGTTTAAGATTTGATAGTTTGTAATTGGATGGAATGCCAAATGTATAAGTTTACCGGCTAGTGCCGATGTTACTGACATGTATTTACTTTTTCTAGCATTTTAAGAGATGTCTAGCAGTAAGGCAGGTTATCTATCCTTCGAAAACTCGGGGAACATGTTTTAAAATATCCAGTCTCTTCTCAAAAAATTTTTTTTTTAAACAGAATCGCCTCACCAGGAATTAAAACCCAGCATCTTATATTATGTGCCTGTAAAGGGATTATGATTAAAATTGAGTCAGTACTGAAAAAATATTTCATTGACATCACTTGGTCACGACCCAAAGTAACCAATCATGTCGCCACGCCGAGAGATGTCACCCCATACGAGTAACAAACACCAAGGGTGTGTAAGATTGATTGCAGGTATGGAAGTTCTTACAAAGACCACATGAAACGCACTATAGGTGAAAGGATCAAAGAATACTTTACGATTATTTTAAATAGATTTTTATTCGTTTTTATCAAATTTTGGAATAGCTGTAGGTATGTCAGGATAGCTGTCGCTCGCGGCTTTACTCGCATTTTATACGCTAGATGGACCAAAAACAAAGTGATCCTACAAGGGTTCTGTTTGTTCCTTTTAAGCTGCAAAAATTAGAACGAGATTACACGCGGATTTTTTAGACACACAGCTATGTTAACAGAATAATATTTGTACTTCAAAAGTCTCTTAACACTATTCGCGGTAATAAATACGGCCACTCTTTCTCGGCCACTCGGCGAGTTTCTGTTTATAAACCGCGAGGGTGTTTCGACCCCTCATAAACTGCCATCTTGAGCAAATCGCTGCCTGTTGCGGACGCGCGCCCACTCGCAACTACTGAGTTTTAATATTACTCTCAATAAAACACGGTGAAATGTTGATTTTGGTATGAGAAACGTTCGTAAAATAAAGACCGTAGGAAGTCTGAAACTGTTGATAGAGTATCGAGGGTAGCGCCGGTAACGGTAGTCATTTCAAATTGTAGTGATTCAGGTTATCTTTTAATTTTATCAATTATTTAAGAGTCTGTCTAAAAACGGAAACTAAGTTTGTAGTTCTCCGAGATAGCATAGAAACAAATTAATTATGTACAGCTAAAGAAATATTTTATGCAACTATCGAAATTATCTCATATCACATAAACTACAAAATCGATTTAGTTCAAAGTAATTTTCGTTTGAAGTTTTTGTTAAATTCTATTATCCTAACTTTTCACTTGAGTATTCAAAAGATTGAGGAGGGACACACTTTTTTCGAGAGTAACGCCAGTAGCGGCAATAGAAGATAAGATATCTTAGATATTAGTAATCGCTGGAAACATCACCTCGTGGTAGTCCGAGCTCCATTTTAAAAATAGAATATCTGCCTTCCATTAATGCAAGTCCTAAAAGGCGAACGATTAATCAAAAGTGTCAGTATCATCGCACTAATAAGGTAATAGAGTTCTGCAAGGTCTAGCCCGGATTCATGAACACCGCCTTACCTATTTCTACCGCAACAGACCTCGTTCATTTATAAAACGAACTGGAAAATTCTATTTTTGTTTGGCAGGATACACTCCATCCATTTGGTAGGATCCAGGATCCCAGAGATGCAGGAGGTTAAAAGTCAGTTGTTGCAGTTTTACTTCGTTTTAATTATTTATAATATTTCATAGGATAGTAAGCAGTCACATGGTTCTCATGATGAAATGAGATATCGCCAATACACACTGTAATGTACTCGAGAAAACCATGTTGTTACCACAAATTAAATAAAAAACACTACATATACTAAAGATATTTATTAATCCGTAATGCCACGTGCATAAATTTAGCGGCTACCTTACCCTTCAAACCGAAATTCGACAAGCTCTGACGCTATTGCGACAGGAATAGGTAAGGCGGTGGTACCAGGCCCGGGCGAGACAATTCTAAACTCTATCACCTAGTAGCCACTATAGTAGTGACAGGTAATTCGAATCGTTTTCCTTTGACCATAAAATTTTGTAACTACAAAAAATAAATTCCCTATAAACTAAAGTCCGTAAACTTGATTCTTTGGTATTGCGAGGCTTTTTCACCTGGTAGTCACGAAGTTGACATATTAACCTTTGATCCACACTCCATAAGAATCTCAAGCAACACAAAGAAAAATGTCTTGATCGTTTAGGAATGCTATCTATAATTGAATCAATAACACTTTACGACGCACGCAGTAAGCATTAAATATATTGGTGTATGGGAAAATCCATCACGGATTATTCTAACTCGGGAACATAAAACGGTCCGAAGCTTGTGGATAGAATATTAGCTTTTGTTCACATTTATTTTTTAATTAACTTTGATATGTGCGACTATATTAACGAAAAAGTATTATCATGTCCAGTTCCCTTGCGGGTAGGCAGAATAAACTGCCATATTAGTGGTGAATCTCATTTTACAGACCTGATAACAAATATCGACTATTTATAGCGATAACCGGGACCGACGGCTTAACGTGCACATCCGAGGCACTGGTGTGCTAATATACCACCCACTAGACTTCGAGCTGCTACTGAGATTTGGCTTTTACTCGACCTGGGGATCGAACCCGGGATCTCATGATCTCAGCCGAGTAGGTTCACCCCTGGACCACGAGGCAGTCAACTATATTATCTGCTTTTCAATAACTTTTCAAACTAATCATCGTTATCTAAACCGTTTGTTAGTTTAAAATAGAAAGAATATAAAAGAAAGATTTCAATGTTTGTTAGTTTGTAATGGATAAGGTCAAAAGCTACGCTACTCTTTGACCCGACTAAACGAAAGAACGTTTTAGAGTCACGTGAACGAAGTCGTTGGCAACAGCTAGTTTAATATAAAACCAGTCAAGTCTGTGACAAGCCTCGCACTGTAAAGAATTCCGGAGTTGTCCGACATTACCCTGTCTTCTGTACCACAGTTTATACTAGTTTTCCCTGTACGAATGCAAATAATTTTTTATTATATTAATATTACACAAATAACAGGTCTTTACAACAATGCTGAATTGCAATTTTCTAACAAGCGAAGCCGTGGACAGACCCTTAGACGGATAGATATGGCGTAACTAAGAAAGGTGTTGTTGGATCTAATAATGCTGTAAAAAGTGAAACCCGTTGACAAATGATAATTTTATAGTTTTGGCGTTAAAAAATACTGGTTCATGCTTAATACGAGTACCACACGAAAGAAGTAAAAACTTCATTAAGATGAGTATAGCAGTGACGAATTGACTATATCTCTTTCGTTTCCTTAGACGACTCTACCCGAACGAGCGTTACAAAGCCGAGCGTGGCGACTAAGTGTCATTCAATACTCAAAACCTAAAGTGCTCAACGCGCTTGAAGAAATTTTAATCCACAAATAGAAATTTAAGTGATCACTGCTCTTCAATATAATAAAACAGTTTCAGTAATTGCAGACGGCAAAAAATATAAAATATCTAAGGATCTCTTGTTGATTACGGAAACCTAAAAATCTAAGTATTCGCAATCTGTACGTGAAAATTTCTCTGAAAAGTAAAGGTGTGCTCAAATGTTGACAAAAATATTGCGTGCACCAAGTTTTTCAAGATTGAAGAGATGATTAAGTACTGCCTTGTGTATTTTGGCAGTGTTGCTCAAGTTTACAGTATCTTGCTAAACACAAAATAAGAAATTTAAGAATGTGGACATACCCTTAATCTGAGATAAACAATCGCGAACGGAACCACACGATAGTAAATTTGAAAAAGTCATCCGCCGGACTAATGGCGGAATCAAATGGTCGATTCAAACGAAAATATACGTTATGCACGCAACCTAATATTCAAATTTCATTGTGTCGCTGCTCAGTTTCGAATTCGGAAATGTTTTAGGATTTTTATCTTTAACTCTTGTGCATTAGAGAACCATTTCAAGTGACGGCAGATGAAAGTTCTGAGTTTAATCTGGCGCCATTATTTTTCCGGCGATACATCAAAGTGGCGAGTTTGGCGACAAATTATATCAAGCCACTGATGTGTGTGTATTGTACATGTGTGCAGACGAGTTATTTTTATATGTTTAGATAATGAAATGTCCCTTATAATTTTAGTAATGTTGTATTGGTGACTTACTAACGTTGTCGTTGCATACCTTATGATTATACCTAATTGCTTTTACTTTAGTTACCTAAGTATTTTGTCAGCAATTAAATCTTGCTTAATGAATCGCATCCCTAATTTTTATTTAAACAAATGATAATTTTCAACGTTAGTTAGAAAATTAGCTCAATATCAAAACCGAAATGAGATGGGACAGAATTAAGCTTTTATAAGTTTGCTCTTATTATAATAAGGTAATCAATTTCAGCAACAGATAGCACATATCCGTATAGATCTGTGTATAATGTGCAAATTTATAAATATAAAAAAAACTTAACTGGGGAGTGTTACAGCACACACAAACTCTGTGCGGAAGCTTTACGGAAAACGTAACGCTCTCATTTATACTGCACTAATAATCATGTTTTCGCGAACTTTTTGATATATCCAACTGTTGTTTTCACATAATGTCGATGGTATAAGCAGAGAAGAAGGACACGAGCACCGCGGATATGAATCTAACCCTCACGGCCTCATTAGACACGAGCGTATGTCAAACGGGCAAACTAGCGTATGGCAGTAACCGATTTTGACCCGCTAACATGTCAGTGAGACATGTTTGAGGTACGTGCGCAGTGTGTGGTTAGCCGCACTGCGGCTGTCCGTCCAGCTGGCACAAAGTGCGGTAGCTATTGCGGCTAGCCGTAACCGTAACCAGAACATGCTTATAAAAGCCGTCCGCGTTGTCATGGTTTGCAGATTGATCGAGTCATTTCCAAAATGGACGACTAAGAAGTCGCAACAAAGTTATCAAGAAAACAAACAGAGAAAAAGGTCTGGGCGCGTCCTTATTTGCAAACACGAGATGAGAGTGTAAGAAATCATTTGAAGAACTTTCAAGCATATTCGATGTTAGTATACCTGCGACTTCAATGGCGAGCAACCGCAAACTAGCAAACCGCAGTGCATCCGCGTAGTGCGCATAGCGGCCGTCCGGCTTGCCGTCAGCGCTCCGGGCGACCGGAGTACGAATAAGTTGGTATACGAAGTGCGAATAGATAATACGGTTTACATACACTTTTGAACTACAGGTTAGCCGGACGGGCAGTTGCGGCTAGCCGGATAGTGCGTAGGAGGCCTTATACAATGCTTTCATGTATATGTTTAGTGTGCAAAACATTATAGCATGATAGCTGTTTCCGGTCATAAACAACATAATATGGCGCTTGACGTACAACGGAAAATACGCCATTACGACTTTGAATGTTTTACTTCTTCATCGAAAAATCCATTGCCGCGTCGCGAGTGGTCATTGGCCAGAAGCGTGCACGTCGCGATCCCTGCCAGTCCACCGGACTGCAATTCTGGCCCGAAAACGTACCGCAGTGCGGATTAGGGCGTCCCCTGGAGGCGACGCGTACCGATCCGCCCCCGTCGGTACGAAAAGTGGCGGATGCGGCGATGGGGGCCGCCACCCATCACGCCAGGCCCGTATAGGCGAATCGAGGAGTGCGGAGTGCCAAATAGGCACGTGGAATGTGAGAGGTGGGTTGGAAGATAAGATGCATGAATTGATGGATGTAATGAATGAGAGACGCCTGGACGTTTTATGTGTAACAGAGACTAAGCGTAAAGGTAGCGAAACCACTGATCTCCCCGGTGGCATGATGGCTCTATGGTCTGGTGTACCCCAGAGCGATCATGCTGGCGCCGGAGTGGGTATTCTGCTATCGTCACGCTTAGTCCCTGGAGTGAAAGATTATGGTATGGTTGACCCGAGACTTATCTGGGTCCGTATTAAACTGGGAATCACGAGAGTTTTTTTGGTCGCATTGTATGCACCGGTAAGCTCGACGACGCCCAGTGACCTTGAAAAGTTTTGGGATTCTGTAAGGGATGTTCTGGATATGGTTGATGACAGTGAAAGAGTCATTTTGTGTGGTGATTTGAATGGATGGGTTGGGACTAAGCGGCCTGGTTTCGATGCCGTACTTGGTCCGTATGGTGACAGTAGAGTGAATGACGCTGGTAAGCACATTGTGGATTTATGCGTGGAAAGAAACCTTCTTGTGTCTAACACAATATTCCCGCATAAGGACATACATTTGTATACATGGAGAAGGAATGATCAAAAGAGTATGATAGATCTGATTTTGATTGATAGTAGACTCCGCAAATGTATAATGGATACGCGAGCCTACAGAGGTCCCAATCTGGAAACAGACCACTATTTGGTAGTAAGCCGATATAGGGGTCTGTTTAAGAAGTGGAGACACTGGCGACAGCGCGTTCCATTCGGAGAGCTTGAAAGGATCAAGAGCGAAAAGTTGCAAGATCCGAGTGTTAGGAGTCTGTATGAGACCCAAGTTCGAGATAGGTTGATGAAAGTGAACCTACCGGACCTAGGTGTCGACGAATGTTGGGAAGTTTTGAAAGAGAGTATGGTGAGTGTCGCGAAAGAAGTATGTGGTAGTGCAAAACTGTGCAAGTCAATGGAAGGTGATTCATGGTGGGATGATGAGGTGAAAGCTGCGATTGAGAGAAAGAAGAAAGCATGGTTAGACTATGTATCATGTTTGCAAACGAATGATAGTATGAAAGATATGAAGAAAGATTTGTATCGTTGTTGTAAGAATGCCACCAAAACCTTAGTGAAAGAAAAGCGTGAAAGAGAATGTCTGAAAGCAGAAAAGAGACTGGCGG
>DWBA01001169.1:0-11124 GCA_018236825.1 Apodemia zela
TTTGTATTTTTGTCCACGAATTTCTAAACCATATAGAGAAGATTTAAATAAGGTGTATTCCAACTTGGGAACAGTTAAAGTTTCATCAAAATCGGTTCAGTAGTTTTTGAGATATAAGTATAGTTGATATTTGAAGTCGGTTTAAGTTTTGAAATTACTATTATTATTAGCAAACAAGCAAGTGGTTTTCCTGGTAAAAAGAGACAACCAGTGCATATAGACACCAAATACGTTTATAATGCATTTAGACTCCAAACTGAAATAACAACAGTAAAAACTGACATTATTGCGGTAGGAATGACTAAGGTGATGGTACTAGATCTGGTTGGGACGTAGTAGAACTCTGCTACCACCTAGACGTATTCATGATTGTAGTAATATACAGTGTGTAAAAAAAACCCTGTCGAACCCGAAAGTAGTATATAGGTAGGTCGATGTTATCAAAAAAGGAATAAGATTGTTATATTTATTAAGTTAAAAACATTAATGGAATTTCCCTAAAATTTAGGGACTATTTTAAACAGAGAACGCCGTGTCGAGTCAATCGCCACGCATAGACGTCATGCCGCTACGACTTCATACGCGCCGACCGTTCATTGATGTAGCCGACCGTCGTTTTTCAACATTTTTGGTCGAAGTTTTGTGATATATCATTTAAGATTAATTTATTTTAAATGGGAAAAAATATCTTTATATATAAACAAAATAATAACATTTATGTGATCGTATTAAGCTACCAAACAATACCTTTAAGGTTTACAGGTTTTTTTTACACACTGTATAGAATTACGAAGTAGGTATGTGGGGAGTAAGATAACAAACAAGCAAATGGCTTGTTTGATAGAAAGATGACTTCATCTGGCACCATGATGTTAAGAATTTAATGTGTGTGGCAAGAATTTAATGCAATATTTTATACGAAATGAACTTGTATTGTTTCACAATAAAGTAAATTGTATAATAGTCTGAGCAGTTTTGCTTACAGAAATATCATTTTTTTTAAATCATCAGACTGTTGTAATCAAGTATTTATGGAGATCAACATCATCTATTGATGTTCAATACACTCTGCGTACCTCTGAAATGGAACCAGTGTGTATTTAATAATATATAATAAATTTTGGCTTTATGTACTTCATATAAATATTAACAATATTAAATCATATCTCAGTAACATTTCTTTTTGTTAATGTCTTAACATAAAGTTATTCATTTTTTTTTTCAGAATAAAACTCAAATAATTAAGTGACACTACATAAATACCAAGACAGGTACATTAAATGCCTATTTTTTATTCCAATACCAATTTTATGATATGTTATCCAGAAACAAAGCGTTTGCTTTTTTACCAAGAGAGTACTACCTACGAGCACTTCCTGTAGCGTGGTACAAATTTAGGAACTACACTATTAGTATTAATGATTTGACAGAGATTTCCGTATTGTAAACCAAATAATAAACATTATGATGCTGTAGAACTTTGCATTAATGATACAACATGAGCTTCGTATATGCGAGGTTGAAACTACTTGTCACTGGGCGGCGGATTACTAAACAATTTGAGCGGCAATCGTTGTGGAACTTGATAATTGAAGAAAGAAACTTGAAATCCAAAACAGATGTATAAAGTCCAGTATTTACAGAGTGAAATATATATATGTTTTGTATTAATTATATGGTCCGTAGTTTTAAATGCTTTTTATACGGGAGAGATATGACATATGAATGGCATTTGTAATTTCATGACAACTTAATATTAAAAAGGAAAAAACATTTTAAAATTGAATAATTAACCTTAAATAATCTTGATATATAAAAATGAATATATTCTACACTTACAATCGTCGGCACTTGGTGAAATTCCATTATTAGTTAAACCACTGACTAAGAAATAAAGTACAAGTGCTTAGTCAGTGGTTTAACTAATAAAAATTAATGTTTGTCTGTATGTCCGTTATAGAATCGTAAATCATGCATTTGATCATGTGATGATCTATAGCAAAGTTGTTGTGCATGAACTCGCGAAGGTTTCTGAGTTGGTACGAGCAATTTTCGACAGATGGCGCCACGTTGGCGTAGCAGCGCGCTCAGGGTACAGCTAATATTTTTAAGTTTTAAGACGATTATCCAATCGTCTTAAAACTTAAATCCTGCGGTAATCATTTATTAAAGGAGGAATAAATTCCAAAATTATAATTTTTAAAAACGTATAAAATTTTTAGCAGTTTCGATAATCACTCTTAATGTTAAAAAAATCGATTAAAATGGAATAAAAGTGTAACGAGATCTTTGTTAATTTTTATATTACACAATGACCATTTCTTTTTAATAACAGTCAAATACATATCAAAACAATACTTAGTTCTTTGAGATGTAGTCACACGCTCCCATTCCATCTTACAACACAATTAGCATTATCCACACGCAACTTGTTCGATATCGTAAATCGATTAACGAAAAAATTTCGCCTATTGCTACCGATTTTATCCTTAACCTTAATAAGCTCATACGAATTGTGTTAGATCGACAATATCTTTTCCTTTTCGAGCTAGTGAACGATTGCTATTTCGGTTTTTACTTTAGGTAAGCGCGCGCGCAGGCACGCACTACTCTTCCGTTGAGTTCAGTGCGACTACGACACTTGCTGAGAATAAACTTAGAACCTCGAATACATTGGAAAACTTGTGAACTGTGACTGTTGAACTTTGCTGTGCTTAAATTTTGTTGTAGTGCTATTTAACGTTTCGTGGTAAGTTTTCTAATATTGCATAAAATTAATTGGTAATTTAATTATTTTAAATAAATATTTATTTATTTTTGAACTTGAAATCAATGAAAATAATTTAAAAAAATAGCATATAGGTATGCACGGTAAATATAGATTTTGTATTACAATCAATATGATCAAATTAAACATTTTAAACACTACAATCATGTGTGTAGGTATTTGTGCACGGATTATCTTTATTTTTGGTTCATTTTTGTGTAGAGGCTAAATGCCACTTAAATTGATTTTTTTAAACACACCTTAAGTAGATTTATTTTTTATTTTTAGGATTATTATTTATTTATGACTTCTGTTATATTTTAAAATTATATTAATGAATTTTATAGCTTTAAATTTTTATATGTATTTAATATATAACATACATATAATTTAAAGTTATAAAAATACTAATAAATAAACCTACACATATTCAGTATGTGCATATATACGTAATCTTATTTACATTTTCTTATAACCGCTTTCGTAATTTCTTTTTATATGAGTAATGTATTTATTATTTATATTTACACGATTAATACTTCCTATTAGGAAATTTCTATTAGATAATAGAAGAATAGATGATCGGGTGTTTTATATTATTTAAAACATCTGCTTATTATGTAGATTATTCACAAAATATACATACATTATGTAACTTTTTGTTTACGCTCATAAATTTTTGTGTGCCATTTGAAATTGAAATCGAACTCTTCTCATATTATAATTTATTAAGTTCAATGTTTGAGTATTTTATTGTTTTAAAGTTATATTAATTAATATATAACACGAATAAAATAAAATTAGCATTTTATTTCAAAACAAAAAATATATATTTATAATAATAAGAGACATTTCAAAAAAAAGTATCTTCACGCCCTTATCCCCGAAGAGGTAGGCAGAGATACAAACAATGCACCCTCGATTAGCCAAAGATACTAGGGCCCACAATGTGATAGGCAATTTTCCAATCCCGGGCATCTTTGGTTTTATTGAAAAAAAAAACAGTTTTTTAAATTGCCCTTTCCGGAAATCGACACCGACGCCAGACCACTAGACCACAGAGGCGAAAAGTGACATTTTAAGGTTAACACAAATTAAATAAAAAATATTTTATAATTTTTGTGAAATGATTATATATATCTTAATTACGAAAAAAAGACGTGTAAGATATACTAACTTACAAAGTTATAATAAGAATTTTCTAATTGCTTCGAATAATGTGATGTTGTAAGAAATTCGTGAAAATTGTATAGAAACAGGTTGCGTTTAAATTAGCATGTGCCTGTAACAATTGGTGGTCGATGAATTTTTTGCTCGCATTTCGTAATACACCGATACGGTTCGCACGAAATATGTAACATCGTTGAGCCATAGCGACCAAAAACCTATTAGCGCTTTTTAACCTAGCATTACTTGCAGTTGTGTCAGTATTATTACCAAATTTTGCTTTATGGCCTACGATATAAGAAAATAACTTTTACTGAAAGGGTGTTGTCCACTACAGGCTTTGAGATGACAATGCGCTTTTTTAAAAACTATTTTTACTTTTATTTGGAAAAAATGATGGTGCTATTTTAAACACTGGAATTTTAACTTAATTAAAAAATTAAATTAAGTAATTAACGTCAATATTTCAACTTTTACCATGCATATGAATTTTTTTTTTCATTTTCCCGCTATTTTTTTAATATAAATAGTTTTGTTTACATATCAAGCATATGAAATACCAGTCAATAAACAACTGAATTAATGGTCACATGGAGCCGAGCAGTCTATACAATGTGGTTGAATCCCTTTAATAAAAGGTCATGTTATATTCACTTACTTTGCTTACCCATATAATTAATACTTACTTTGCCTATATAACATTTTAGAAAAGAAACATTCTTTACATTTAAGAAAAGTCAAAAAGAAAGCAGATTATTTTTAAAATTTTGAATACCATTTATAAAAAAAGCGACATGCTATTAAAAACTTACTGAAGACAAATTTAAAAAAAAATTATAATGACATAAAATAAAAAAATATTTTTAGTTAAATCACAAAACAGGTTTTGATTAATTATTTTTAAAATTTTTAAATTTTTGTATTGATCTCTGCAACAAATACAAACAATGTAGAAATCAGAACTAGTTTTTAACATCTCAATTATATTGCAATCAATCTTCAGAACGTTATAGTCAATTAAATTTATTGAGGTTGTTCTATACTAGGATGCTTATTTCAATCAAATGAAATCGACCCGAATAATGTAATTTGTTGTAGGTAATTTCGGAAACCATTATTTCCAATGATTACACCTTGCTGGTATATTTTCGTTATATAATATTCAATTATTTGCAAAAATCTTATTCCTTTAAATTATTATTTGTATAAAATGTATGTTTCACAAATAAGGAAAAAATTATGAGCGTTTAATCAAAGGTAGTGCGTGAAAAAATATAATTAGGTCGTTTGTTATTACTTAATTGACCAATTGTGGTTAGGGCAGATATAAGTTATAATTATAATTGAACTATCTTATGCTGGGTTCCTATAATCAACGAACCGTTATTCGTAGCAGTAACTATTAGCAACTAATTTAATAACAACGAGGAGTTCCACAAGTTCTTCGGAGCATTTGGTAATTTGAAAATGTTACTATTAGTAACCAAAACGAGTCATTTTATTTATATAAAAACCAAATATGAATCATATTTATTTATGGGCATTTAAATTATAGCGTAATTTACTCACAGGGTTTATTATTTGTTGCTTCAATTATTAAAGGGCTGAAATATTTTGTCAAAATAAAGAGGAACTGTCGACCTTCAAATTTTTTTTACTTGAGAAACAAAAACTATTTAGAAAAATACTCACTTTCAGAAACGCATATAGTAATTCTGCTGGTGATTTTTAAAAGCAACCAGTTTCCATTTCAACAAATCAACATCTATAATTTACATTGTTATTATTGAAATGTAGTTTCACCAAATGATGTTAAATAATATCTTTTTAAACAAAAAAATTAAACTGACGAATTCAATTAGTAAACAATCAGTCATCCCTTATTTTCGTATTCTTATTGTTTTTTTTTTATTAAAAATAATATGAGACCTGTACATATTCTATACAACTCGGGGTATACCTTGTCTAATAAAAAAATAATTATCAAAATTGAATTTTATATAATTAATTTAAACGCTTTTAAACTGCTGCAACTGACTTCCCATTTCATGTATCTCCGGAACCCTGCGTCAGATCTTCACCAAATTATGGTGGGACCACCTCGGATGTGAAGTAGGCTTTCGAATAAAAAAAAATTTAAATCCGTCCACGAACGCCGGAGTAATCGCGTAACATACACACAAAAAAAACATACAGGCGAATTGAAAACCTCCTCCTTTTGGGAAGTCGGTTGAAAATAAAATATACGCGTCAAATCGAGAACCTCCTCCGTTTTATCGCAGGTTGAAAAATGGAATTTTGACGAAGTTTTTCACATTCCAAAGCTACAATACAAAAGGTGAAAGTAAGCCGTGACATTAAAAAATCGCATTTACCTTGACCTTGTAATAAATATTTTAAATTTTTTCTTACAAAATAAATTAACGCTCGCATTCACAGTTAGCAAAGTTATAAAGACTTTCCAGTATATAAAGTTACTAATTAAAAAATAACTACTAAAATTTCTAAATCAGTTTAGCTGTTTGGGATTCAATTCTAAGATCAGGAAAAATGTTATAAATGTTTTTCTATCTAGAATAATCTCAATGCCTTATCTGATACTAGAGTGTTACCATGCTCGTACCTAAGAAAAGCATTAAAGCTGTTGATTTCGGCTATTGCAGATAGCAAGCGATAATTGTTAGCAACAATTATCACCGTAAAATGTTTGCCAGGTTGCACCAGTGATATTATGATCTAGCAATAAAACATCGTCGGCTTTTAGCACGGAGTCAGCTTGTTCAAATTATTAATATCATAATTTTTCTTTGCTTTAAATTGTTAAAATTAGCAAATTCCAATAAATAATACAAAATCACAAACAAACTTAAGAATCGTAGTATACCAGTGCTTTTATTAATGGAAATATCGGAATTAATTTAAAAAGAAATACAGGCCACATCCAACAAGTATTTATTGAACTTGTAATCATTGCAAGTAGGTAAATATTCCTGTTTACTATGTTCGTTTTCTCTACATCCGACGCCAACAGATCAAAGGTGTGATCACAACGACCTACAAACATCAACTCTCACTTTACAAAGCTTCCGATGTACGAAAGATCCGTAGATGGCATTATTCAACTGTAAACAATTTCTCACGTCTTTTATTCTTAATTGACCTAATAGTTTCATAATTGATTATACACACAGTCCGTGATATAAACTGGTCATAGACCTTATTAATTGTAACTATTCGCACGATTATTTCGTGATTAGCATAGACTACTATCGTATTGTGCTACTGACTTAATTGTGTAATGATTTATAATGATATCGATATGATCAAAGTTAATCGTAGTTTTATTTAATAATCGTGATTTTAAGACGTTGTCACATAGGTACTATGCCATGTAAACGTGTAATAATTTTACGCCCTATAAACACATTTGCATCAGAAAGATAGAAACAAGCTATGACATATTACAATTAATTAAAATAATAATAATAATATCACTGAACAAATTACACAAATCGATCTAACCCCAAAGTAAGCAAACTATTTGCTTGTGTTATGGGTGTTAGTCAACGATTCTAATACATAAAAATACATCTATATATATAAAAGAAAGTCGCGTTAGTTACACTATTTATAACTCAAGAACGGCTGGACCGATTTGGCTGAAAATTGGTGGGGAGGTAGCTTAGAACCAGGAAACGGACTTAGGATACTGTTTATCCCGTTCTACCGCGTTTCCGTGAAGTCATTATAACTTAATAAAATAAAAAATCTGCTTATTTGTTACCTCTAAGGCGGAACGAAGTTCGCAGGGTCAGCTAGTAATATGCAAATTCAACATTATAAGAATTCAACATTTTGAGATTTTCAGTTCAACATTTTGCAAATTCAACATTTTGGGACTCAACATTTTGCAAATTCAACATTAATAAGAATTCAACATTTAAAGAATTCAACATTCTGGGCCAGAAGGTATATAAATACTTATACATAGGTACATGACAAACATATAAACCCAAATAACGAATTAAATTAATTTCTAAATATACATCAGTGGTTATTAAAGTGGACGTGGTGTTAAATAGACTCAGAAGAACGTTAGTTTTTTTTGTTCAATCGTTAAGCTCAATTAAAACAGAATCACGTCAGTTACTTTGCGGGATAGTCAGAATAATTCAAACACGACGTTTGTACATTCTTGTTCACCACGATTCACTAGTATGTCCGCTGACGAGATGTATTTACGCATTTATAAACCTAATTTCCATATTTTTTTTCTTTTATTATTCTGTTCTATTTGTAATCTTGCTCTTGGAATTATTTAAAGTACTCTTTTCAAACTTCGTTCTCCAATTCAGACGATCTTTATTATCCTGAATGGAGATTCCATTGTTGCATATCTTATTTCATTGCATCTTACTCGAATAGCTTGTGTCGTCTTCGTTTCCTGATTCTTTTATACAGTATACCGGTTGGATTCAATTCAATTCAATACGAGTTATTAATTAACAAACAACAAAAAGCGTTAACATTATTCGTGAGGCAGATATGTAGAGGTTATGATGACTAAGTGTTAGTAAGACGCCTTTAAGGTTTTTATAAGCTTACTAGCGACCTGCCGCGACTTTGCACTGTTTATAATATACATGTATTAAACACATAAACCTTCCTCTTGAATCACTCTATCTATTTAAAAAACATCAAAATCTGTTGGGTAGTTTTAAAGATCTAAGCTTACATAGGAACAGATAGCGGGAAGGGACTTTGTGTTATACCACGTAGTGATTTATGAGCTTGATGTATGATTACCGATTTTTGAGAATCTTTTCATATTTTTTGGGCAACAAGTAGTCTATGTGCTGAGAATACTTTTGATAAATCATTTTTATATAATTACTTCTGGATCGGTAAATTCCAAAAGCACACAAAAACAGACACACACATACACAAATAAATAAAAGTATATTCACTCCCGTATCCTCGAAGACGTAGGCAGAGGACCCACAATGTGATAGGTGGCAAACCTATCGCCAACCGGACACTTATCCAATCCCGGGCAACGTAGTTTTTTATCAGAAAACTGAAAAAAACACATTTTTTTGAATTGCCTGACCCGGGAATCAAACGTGAGGCCTCATGTGGTCAACACCAATACCGGACCACTAGACCACAGAGGCGATATATACTTACATACATATACTTTTACATAAATAATAGCAGTAATTTTGTAGTAAACTTAAAATTGGCAGGAAATGAAGTAAATAGTCCTCAATGTCAATTTGTGTATTCAATAAAAATCACTTGTGTTTGACGAGCATATTTATTATCTTTTTATCTCGATATACTTGAAAAGCTCCTTGAAGTCGCAACGATCTCACAATTCACTGACAATTATACTGATGAAATTGTCGAAATATTAAAAATAACAATGCTATCTTAGATTTCGTATGGGAAGTTTTGTCTTACAAAAGCTACTTTATTAAATTTAATATTTCTTTTATATCATAAGATAGCAAACAAGTAGGTGACACTCCTGATGAAAAGAGACAGCCATCGCCTAGAGACACCAAAAATGTTAATAGTACGGTGCTATCCTTTTGCCGGGGTCTCTTTATGCCACATGCATAAGTTTACCGGCTTCCTTACCCTCCAAACCGGAACACAACACTGACAAACACTGACGCTATTGCGGCAGAAATAGATAGGGCGGTGGACCAGACCCAGGCGAGACAATGCTGAACTCTACCACCTAGTAACCACGATCGTAGTGACTCGCATAGCCAAATAGTCGCCTTTTACGACATGCCTGGTAGAACGGCAGTTGGTCTATTCTTCAAAGGAGCCCGAACCAACACGGGGGATCTGGGACTATTTACCAAATACACCATTATCTCCCTTATTTGTCACAGACTTATTTAGGCTTTGGTTCATTCATCATTAATTTCAACACCGCTAAACGGATAGTAACCATTAACATCTTCGATGTTTATAGGCGATAACTATCTTCCCACCAGAAGTACCATCTGCTTTTTGCTTATCTCAATTGTTTCTATTGAAATAAAATATATTAAACAAACTGAGATCTCGTGAAACAACAGGTAGTAATAGTTACTTCCGAAGCAATTCTCTTATTATCACACCAAGTTAGAAAGTATTTAATTATCACTCATTTAACTGGAATTACAATTAGATTACATAAAACATGTTACTTTTTATGTAAAAACAAAACATCAAGATTTTAATGCTTATTATATTATTAGCACGACAAATTTTATGAAAACGATTCTAAATTTAATTTGATTTTATATCAAATTGCAGTGAATTACCAAATGACTCTAGTTATGAACAGGGATAACCATCGCCTATAGACCTCAAAGATGTTAAGACCAAATTCACAACCACCTTACACCTCAAATTGGAATAAGACAGTGACATACACTGCCGATATTTCGGCAGGAATAAGATTATACCCAGCCGGCTTAGGATACGCAGCGCGTGATAAATGTCGAGATCGATAAAACAGGTTTGGTTTGAGTTTGATCAATAAGAATCGCGCGTCGCGTCGAATATACAACTTATTAATTCTTCTTATTGGTCAAACCTCTTTTTTCGATCTCGATTTTTATCACACGCTGCGTATCCTAAGCCGGCTGGTAACTCTACTGCAACGAGCTTCTCGATATTATTTGTTTGCACCGTGCTCGTCATCAACGAAGCATCTATACTGATATTATGTAGTTTGTTGTTTACGCGCTAATCTCGAAAACTGCTGGACCGATTTGAATAATACTTTTTGAGTTGGATTTATCCTGAGCCTGTTTATCTAGGAATGTTATAGGCCATATAACATCACGCTACGACCAACAGGATCGGAGTATCAACGAAAAATATGGTCTAAACGGGGATTTTTTTCCTTTTAAGAGCTTTCCTGGCGTGCGCTGCGTTAACGGTTAATTAAAGAAAGTTACAGTTCCTGTAGAATGGTATTATAGGTTCCTATGACCCACTCCCTCTTATGTGACGCAGATAAAGTGGCGTAGGTCAGCTAGTAAATGATAAAATATATGCCAAGATGTTGCAAAAATTTTTTTTGGAGGTCTATACCTAGTATTGATTGATTTTCTTTTCTGAGAGCTTTGTACAATGGATTAGGTGACCAAGATACAATGATGTCAATTTTTGTCGTCACAAAG
>DWBA01001170.1:0-11124 GCA_018236825.1 Apodemia zela
TCTCTACTGGCGGAGATCTCTTCCAGCTAACCCGATATATGAAGCAGGTATTGATAGACGGGAAGGCATTGTGCACAGCAAATAAAAATAATACTTACAACAAAAACAAACAAACACTAGTTTTGGGAATTTATTTCTTGTTTAGTTTTAATTATTAAATTATTTTATATTTTATCCAATCTTTATGAAGATCAGATCTTTTAAGACCCAATAAAATTTTTGTTTGGATTTCAAAAAATGTTTAATTTGTTGAGTTGAATATTTACAAAACCTTTTTTGAAAGAATTTTTCAGATATTAAAAAGAAAGAATCAAATTAACATGTTAAGACCGACCACACAAAAAATATTCACAAATTTTCTAAAAATTGATACAAAACGTATATTTGCTGTTTTCTAGTATAATTTTAATACAAGCTATAAAGCATTAAGTTCGTGCAGTCGAACTATAATTATCCGTAATGTTTCTACTAAGCGACTGAATAAATCAAACACGCGACGCTATTGTTCGATTCGTGTTAGATTGATAATGTTCTCAAGTGTGAACGAGATAGTTATTCGTTTTAGGCTTAGGCTTATGTTTATGAATGTATGCAAAAACGCTTTCGTTCTAGTATAAAACGAGTTCAACTAAATAAAATCCAAAATATTGTAAACCACCTACTGTACTGTTATTCAATAATCAGGAGAACTTAAAAATTCAAGTATTATACTTTTAAGATTCTGAAGTTTAATTCCCGAACATTTGACTATGATATTGTGGAGATAAGGTGCTATAAAATAACAAGAACAAACGTTATTTTGGTTATACTTAAGTACTTCTTATTAATTTACAATGATACTAAATATAGGTCAGTGCCTTAAAAATGTATCATTTTTTAAATTATATGGAACACTTTACTTTATTAAAGAAAGGTAAACCTAAATTATTAATTTAGGTATGTACTCTAAGCGTATATAACAAAGTTTTATCGAAATGCAAAAATGGTTGCTTTAATTTAAACAATTGAACAACTATTTTATTATTGCAAAACAAAAATTTATCCATGCAATTGTTTTTATACAATCAATAAAATCGTTCAATCGTCACAGAATTTAAAGGAATTTTTCGGCTTCGCTTGAAACAATAATAAAATAAGCGTAGGACAAATACAATAAATCTCATCGAGAGACGCGAGGGCGGTGGCGACTTCCTCCTCGATATTTAAATTTAATTTAGCTCAACATTGTCTTTTTGTCAATAACTCTATACATATATTATATATTATCATTTGAAGATTAAATGGAACTGCTAAAACACCTATGTAATAAATATACCAGTATGGTAATGATATGAAGATACACAGAGACCCAAATTGGTGCTATTAATAAACCTAGTTGAGCATGCGGGTAGATTAGCGCTCATTCTGTCGCATTTACTACAACGGAACAATACATACGAATGAACAAGATAGAATGAGCGGTGACTTTAAGCGTCAGATTGAAAATGTAATAATTTGTTACATTTAATGTATGATTAACTTTTAATTAATAAAACTTTACTAATGGTTAAATTATATAAATAAATTAAATTATATAATAAAATTTCAACTTAAAATAAACATCAAAAGGTCTAAAAAAATTGTTTTTTTTTAAAAGAACTTATATTAAGGCTTTTGTTAAATGTACTTTTTAAACATAGCACCCTATCTTAAACCTGAATTACCAACAGCTGTTATTAAGATAACATTGAAAATGAACGAGGTTATAATATAATGTTTTGTATCTTTCATTAAAGTTTTTACATTTTAAAAGGAATGACAGTGACAATGTAATATTATAAGTATGTATTAGGAATTCACTAAAATAATTACACTAAAAACCCAAAAAAATACACTCAGTTCACTGTGCTACTACGCCACCATAGAACTAGTGTAATAATATTTAATTTTTGATAGCTACTAGTGGCGATGTAGGTTACAACCTCTTTAGTCAGTCTAGGAAACTGGTAAACTCTGACTATTACACAAGATAACAGCTAGTGTCACAATTTTTTTTTATTATAAATAAAAAAATATGAATTGTAATATTTTACCTATTAATACTCCTTAGAGAGCCACGTTTTCTTTGTAGCTTTCTCCTATACGTTTTAGTAGTATACCTGTTGAAACAAAAAAAATATATTAATACAAATATTTACACAAAATAGCATTGATTATTACTAAAGTTATTTTTGGTATCAGTGCTTAGTCCAAAGTTAAATTCACGCAAGAGGATGAGGGTAGGCGGCCTCTGGGAGGTGATCGTGTTTCGCGTGTTTACATCCAGGATTATCGACCGTTTTAACTCACGGTTTAAATTTTAGGATGGTGGTATAGTCAGCTTTTATAACAAAGTATAAAATGTATTTATAGTATTGTTCGAGAGTTTTATTTTTGTAAAAAATCACTTAATGTGATTCCCTTTATTTTACAGTGATAAATTAATACAGCTATTATACTAGCAAGGGTCACCTTTCTGTTGTACTACGGATCTTTAAAGTACTTTTTATACTCTTGTACCTACATTATACTAAAATATTATTTTTTGTTGTATGCTGGCTGGCTGTATGTATGCTGGCAGAACGGCAGTTAGTCTATTCTTCAAAGGAGCCCGAGCCCCGAACCAACACGGGGTATATTACGTACTATTCACGTGGCAGGTATAATATAATGTCACGTACCTAAATATACTGGCAATCTTATCGCAAGGCGGTAAAACCAAACACGTGCAAACGCTGCAGACATCTACTACACGGTAGTCCCGATGTAAGTGACAAAGTAAAGTATTGTTAAGATGAAAGATGGAAAAACAGATTTCAAAAGAGACGGACTGGCAGGGGAACATTCCAATATTTTAAAGAGTTAGTGCTAAAATGATACTGAGCTATTATAATTTTAGATCATTTGCGTAGAGCTATATCAATTAGATTATAGTGTATCCTCACTAAAATCATATACCTAGCTTCTTTAGTGCTGTAATAAAATAATTTACATTTTCAAATATCCTTACAATCAAAATTAACCCTACACATTTACGCAATTATTTTATTTAAATTACAGAAGTGGTTGAATGAGCTTATCTTTTATTTTTCACTCTATTGGGTCGTAAAGATATCACAGTTTTAATTTAGTTCCATTTAAATTACTTATCTCTAAAGCATATTTTTACAACTAGGCTTTTAATGTAAACATCTACTTAAACTAAATGAAGTTCAAAAGCGGTGGATTCACGACCATCTGAACGGAAGTCTTATCAATTTATTAATACTTCATTGACATAAATTTGAGTTTATCATTATTTTTAAAGCTCTTCAATTTTCTATCTTTATGTATCAATTATTACTTTTTTTAATTTGATTATATTTACAGCAACAAAAACATTAAATTATAAAAACTTTCGCGTGACATTATTAACCAGATACCTACAGCGATTAAACATGAGTTCAGTAATTATTCAACAAAAACGTTGTCATAAATTTGAATTTAACGTTTTTAAAAGTAAAACTATAAGCCTAGCTATTGCCCTCTACTTCGTTTGCGTGACCCAAATACATTTCGTTATTTTCCTTAGGTAAATAAGTAGCCTATATTACTTTAGACTATATTGTGTTTCTACAAGAGAAAACTTTTTTAAAATCAGTTAAGTTATTTTTGAGTTTATCCAGTACAAGCAATGTTATAAACATGCAAACAATCAAATCTTTTCTCTTTCTAATATTAGTGTAGAAGTGTATATCAGTATTAAATGCAGATTTATAACAGTTTGTGATTTTATTTCATGTTGATTAATGGTTGTATTAAGTACCTATCGATAGAAAATATGGTAAATGTTTGTACGTTTAAATGTTTCTTACTCAATCGCGCAAGAGCAACTGGAAGTATTTGGATATAAACTAATATATAAATACTATAAACCATTCAGACTAAACACAAAGGTTAGTTTTAATGCTGAAAAACTAAATAAAAATATTGCAAATTAAATCTCAACAAAGAATTTAATGGTTGATTTACAAAGGCGCTTTTATATACTAACTTTAATGAAGGATATTATATAAGACTAGTTGACCAGCGCAGCTTTACTCACAAGTAGAGTTACTTGTCAGCAATATAAAATGTTATACAAACTTGTTTTCCCGGTTTTAGCTCTTTAACGGTTGATTTTTGAAAAAAAAGATGCTGATTATTGACCCGGTTTTTCAACTACCCACGCCAAATTTCATCAAAATCCGTTAAGCAGTTTAGTATGAAAGCCTAACAGACATACAGAGTTTCGTATTAATAATATAAGTATGGAATGTCAATCAGGAATGAAGAGATTGTAAGAAAATGCAGGAACAGCTATTTGTATAAAAGGTATATACCTATTTATTCACGAAACAGATTGAGGTCAAGATCTTTATTTTGCGATAATGTTTAGATATTTTTTGGCTAATTTGTTTGATTTAACACTTTTATTAGTACTAAAATAATGAATAAGTTTCTGTTTAGTACATAAAACTTTCCGAATATAATACATACATAATATATTTCCTTTCATTCTGTAAGTAAAATTTAAAAGGTACCACTGTACCCACAACTTAATACTATGCTACGATCGTAATCAGATTTCTTCCACGCTATCTACCTATATAAACACATCTTTTTAACAAACTCTGTATAACCGAACAAGGACTCCTCTTTTTAAATTCTAGTCCCAAGCTTGGATAGTTTAAATCGTGACTTACACTAGCAGAGGTATGTTATAATTACGTTAGATTACACGGACTGATTACCTACATGTACTCCGATATTAGCGAGTAAACGCAGTAAAACGAGGATTTTTTTAGGTAGGTACATAGTAAATCATGAACTGCAAGTAAATATAAAAGTTAATAGGTAGGTATACCTAATTGAAGAAAAATTGTGCACATATCCTAAATTAATATTGAAAATGCAGAATGTTTGTTTGTATGTTTGCAATGAATAAACTTACTATACTAGGGCAATTTTTAAATTGTTTCACCAGTAGAAAGCTACATTATCAATGTACAATATAAATATATTTATTTTTAAAAGTACCTAGGTAACGTTTTTATACAAGCAGGAACCGCAGAAATCAGCTAGTATTTTAAATCTTTGACTTGCTTATATTATCATTTATTTTAGTAGAAGTGACTAATACTTGATATAAAGCTAAAGTCACCGAGTTTTATTATATAAATTAAAAAATATACGAATTTGTGAAACAGTAGAAAGGTATTTTAAATTAGTCACCATGTTTAATTTTGGTGTATCAGTTAGGTATTTTGGATAAGATATCTTGTAAAGTTTGTCTTTCATTAGCTGTAATATTACAAAATACATTAAACATACAACAAAATCCGTAGATCAAACATGGCGATCAGACGTTCACACGAGTGACGGCGGGTAGGTGCGGCGAAATGGGACCACGTTGATGGGGTGACACACATTGTTATTATTAGTTTTTTGTCCCCACTCTCCCCACCCTGGCGCTTCGGTCGCCATTCCTCGCGTTATAAGCACTTTTTTTCATTTTCTCAAACGTCGTGAGCCGGTTTTTATAGTATTGACAGGAAACCGTATTTGATTTATTACTTCAATCTAACTTTAATTAGAAATTAGAAACATCGCTGTTTCATATTATATTCATTATAAAATGTACTTATAACATTTAAGACAGTAGGTAGTAAAAAAATTTTGAATTTTAAAAGTAGAAACTTAAAATAACTGAGTGTAGTATGTAGGAAACTAAAAAGTAAAACAATAGAACAAAGGATAAAAACAAAATATACATTTTATATTAAAGTGGTAAATTTAATTATCAATGGTTATCTACCTCATAATAAAATAATTTCGAAAAATGTCTTCGAAAATACGGTGACATCCTAGTACCTAGGTAGGTACAATTTTTATAAGAACAAATGCAGGACAACATTAGGCAAACACGCTCCCATCTTCAAAATATTAAAAACTTTCAATTATCTTATACACACTGATATTGATATATTTTATGTTAACCTAAATTAACAAAAATAACCTTAATAAAATCAAACTGCTGGGAACATTGCCTTTATAAAATTTTTATAATATTTTAAACAATAAGTACTAAGTTATTTTGCAATTATTTTACTTTATCTGTTTATTGTTTATATTAATTTTAACTATGATAAAATCTCAGTCATCAATTCATGATATTAATCATGTAATATATCAAATCCTGTAAAAATCCTGTGAGACCAATAATAAATTTCTATTATGAGGGCTATTTTGTGTCTTATTTATAAGCTACAAGCTGTTTGTAATCTAACGTGAAATTAAATTTAATTTAATCATGTCGTGACAGATTGTGATTAGTTAAAACAGATTTCATTATACAAAGTGTTATTTGCGTGTATTGTTGTAATACCATAATTGGTCCTAAACCAAATGAATAAATAAATAATTTATGGGTGAATAAGCGTCTTTAAAACATGAATTACTACAAACTAACGCGTGATTCTATAAATTTAACCTTCAACAAAAAAGCTGTCTTATTTAAAAATACATAAAAATTTCAACTTGCGCGTAGATAACAACATATTCAGAAGGATTAAGCTAGATTTCGAGGTCTAGTCTCAGTTACATGAAGCATACTAATTTGAATATGATTGGACAAGCATGTACTTATATGTGTCGATTTCAAACTTAAGATCCTTAGAACAACGTTACTTAAGTTGCTTAGAACTGCGTTACTTAATTGATTAGAACTGCGTTACTTCTTCACTTAAACTGTTTTCTTATTTAACAATCCCTTCACACTTCTATCGAATAATAAAGTATAAATAATAACCTCGTACATTTTGATATCACTATTGAAAAACCATCTATCAATATACACTGTTAACGTGATGTAAATTTCGTAATAAATCGTAAGAAACACTAGTAATGAGGTGGATGGTCGCGGAATTTTAATAAAGCATTAATCACTTTGGAAGAATCACGGACGAATAAACTCATCCTACGCGTTTTGACTACTTACTGAATAAACTTTACAAAATCTAAGGTGGCCTTTAGTAAACAATATTGTCGGTAGCAAAAGACCTTGAAATCTTTTTGTTTATAAATAAAAGCCTGTTATGCAATGACAATAAATTTATTCGTGTAAAGAATCGGGTTTTACGGCCGCATTCTATGGACGGTGCGAGATAAAGCGATTGTTTTGGGTCGTAAATAAGACTGCAACAGGTATGGTGCCAACGGGACTCCACAATCACGTGGCATATCCACTTTCTCTTTCCTTTGGTATCATTGTACATCGGGGTTATGTTTACCCGATTATAAAAATGAAACCTTGATGATATAATTGTTTTTTTTTTCAAACTTTATTTATTAACGATATTTTTAAAAGCAAAATCGTTAATATGTGTACATTTTACGTGTACGTCTATTATAATAATTATATTATAATTTATGTATATTATATAATCATAATCATTTATTTATTAGCAAAATAAATAAATATATTCATTAGGTAATAGAAAAATCATAGTATTTCATATTGGTAATTTGTATCTATTGGAAGGAAAAGATTATTTGACGTAAGGGATTGACACGTAAAAAAGTGTACGACAGACACTTTGCCATAAGTATAAGTAGGTGCGGTTACATATTAGAAAGAGACAGAAAGATAGTAAGCGACGTGTTTAACCGGCCGTGCTTGTCAATTAATACATTTATACTACTCATTATTTATTTAATACTTGTTATTTATTTATTTAATACTTTATTTTACACACTTAAAAAATAAATGTATAAAAAGATATTTTAACCATTGCTTTGTTTTTGCTATTTAATAATAGGAGCATAATATACAGAAAAAAAAACTTAATTCGTACCGGTTGCCTCCCGAAACATCTCGTTTTGTTTTGTATAAAATTGGTATAAAACGGATTATGTGCATTGGTCAAAATATGTATTCAAAAACATATCAGTTTTTTTTGGTAAGCTCGTGCTACCAGAGCGGTTCCGAATTTTTTGAGTATTTAGTTTCATTTCTCTGTGTGATTTTGCTGTTGCGTCGCTGACTAGGTACAATTAATTTTATTTCTTCATCTTAATTAACGCGATATTCAATAATTAGTTAACAACTATCTAATAAAAAAATCTTGTGTTTATTTTTACTTTATATCTTATTTTGCATGAATATTTTTACAATTTATTTTTATTATTATTAATCTGTTTAATATGTTTTACTGCAAGGAATTAATTATGTTCATAGATATTACAGGTATAGGTACCTACTACCTACTCATAATAGTTATTAGATTCATGAATTATATTTGGGTGAGGTCCGTGCTGGAATCAATACGTAATTATAGAGTGAAAACGAACCCCTCATAAATAATATATCCATGGTAGTATAGGGCGCGGCCGGATTCGCCTGTGGCGGCCATTGTGTAGAGTTATCCACCATAGCCGTAAAAAGTGACGTCAAACGAAACGTTACAAAAGCTACAGTAAAAATGTAATAAATTATAAACTCATTTGCTATTATCTTGATTGGGTCATTTGTATCTTAATTACTTTATTAGAAATTATTTTAAAACAGAGTTTTTAGAGAATCTTTATTGGAAACTTAAAAATTATAGTGTAACGTTTATATTCTATTTTAAAATCAAACGATTTCACTTTTTAAAGTAGATGCTATGATATAGATACATAATATATAATTATTTATATCTATCTACACTGAAGCGTGAAGATAGTTTTTTTTTATCTATCTATAAAATATAGTTAAATCGGTTAGCTTGACAAAAAATATTACCGAAATACATTACATGCGGTTTAATGTTTAGAAATTGAGAATGTGAAGTGAATTCATATACCTAATATATGCATAATAATCGTTTTTTGAAACCAGTCAAGTGCGAGTCAACCTTGCACGTGGAGCTTCCGTACCTGTACAATATTTAACACTGCAAAACTTGTAATAGTGCTTGACACTGCCTTGTTCCGGTTTGGAGGGTATCTTAGCCCGTAAACTTATGCATGTGGTATGAAGACCTCGCCATAAGGATAGTAACGCACCTTTACCATCTGAAGTAGTTATAGGCGATGGTTGTCTCTTTCAATCAGGAGAGCCATCTGCTTCTTTGCTATGATATGACATAGGTACAAAAAATCAGCTGACAATACATCAAATATCCGTTTATTTATGATTTAGAATATTTTTTAAAACCTTGAAGTAAAACTTAATGTTTATTATAGTTTACAAAAGTTTGTAAAGTTCGTTTAATCACGAATCTGAACATTTCCTTATACGTAATCGAAATTGTTTCCCACTTTTGTCTAATTTTAGTCCACGCAATGGTTGCATGTCAAACTACAGTTACAAGAAATACAGATTAAAGCAGCACCAACCTACAAAACATAAAAATTGACCGTGAAATCAACTCAACGTTTCATGTTTCCAAAAATGTTTTTATTCACCTAGCGAAGGTTTAAATTAGTAACGGTCGTTAGTAATATTTACTACGCAATTTAAATATTGCAATAGTAGAAAACTTATAGATACTGATTTCTCATACATTGTCAATTTTATGACTATAGTGCCCATAAAAGTCTGTTTCGGATGTGAAATTATGATTCACGAAATACCGTATGGACTTCAAAAACGTCTGAAGTTTCAAACTCCGTTATAAAAAATGTTTAAACCTACATATTTTTGAAATTTAGATAAAAACATTCACAAAAAATATTTTATCTCGTTGTGGTGATATAAATATATATAGGTAGGTAAGTTATGTTTATGTTATTGTATAGCAAACAAGCAGATTTCTCTCCTAAAGGGACGAGATCACACTTGTCTATAAACAAACAGATACAATCTGTCTGTACGTTGAAATCTGTCTGTCGATAAATAGTGAATCGTAGTGAATTACAACGTATATTGACTTTTTTTTATATATATGTAATGGTGCGTTACTATTTTGTGGTGAGGTCTTAATGCCACATGCATAAGTTTACCGGCTACCTCACTCTCCAAACCGGTACACGACAGTTACAAGCACTGACGCTATTGCGGCAGGAATAGGAAAGACCGTGGTACCAGACCCGGGCGAGATAATGGTGAACTCTACCACCTAGTAGCCACGATAGTAGTGGCTCACATAATCAATTAATCGCCTTTTACGACATGCCTGGCAGAACGACAGTTGGTCTATTCTTTAAAGGAGCCCGAACCAACCCGGGGTAAAACGGAGTGACGCTTGGTTAACACTGCTTATGCTACAAGGCAACCGGTATGATAATATTTATTTATTTAAATTTTATTTATGGTATATTTCTTATATGCTATCTCCTATAGTCTTAAAATATTGCAATGGAGTTTACAAGGTCGTTTTAGTTCTTACAATGAAATAAAACGAAAGCAATTATAGGATATTATCTGACCCGCATATCACAATACAAATGTCGCACCATTTAAGGAGCTGTATTGTTCAATAAGGAGGACAAAAACAAAAGAATTCAACACTTTAATCTATGATGAGGGAATTTATAAACATCTGCCTGTAGGAGTCCAACATGTCGCATCTGTTGTGGCGTCGGTTCTTTTTTGGAAATTTTGAATGCGCCAGAATCGTTTTAAGCTTTGCCGGCAGATGTTTCCATTGCTATGTATATGTTTTGTAGGGGGGTCCATCAGCTTATTTGTAATACTTAAAATTCATTGGTGTTATCTATACTTTTAACAGATTCAATGAAACTAACATTTTGTGAATAATTGTAAGGTTTAATAATACCATAGCTATACGATTATTTGTAGTGTATATGCATGTTTGTTTGTATTTATCTATAATAATATTATAAAAAGAAAAGATTTGATTGTTTGTTGAAGTGACACTGGACCGATTTTCACCTTTAGAAAGCTACATCATCCAGAAGTGACATAAGCTACTTTTTTGACTGTGCAAAGGGAAGAAAGGATTTTTTAGTCACGCGAACGAAATCACGAACAACTGCTAGTTTATGTATTTAACGGAACTTTATAATGGTGGTTAATTATTCTTAAATTTTCTAATTTTCCGCGCAATTTTCTTAACATTTTCTTCTATAAGAACCTTCTCC
>DWBA01001171.1:0-11122 GCA_018236825.1 Apodemia zela
GAATACGAAATACTTCAAAATTGATTTGTTCAATAATTGAAACTCAAATCGGTTTTCAAGAGTAGCCCTGCAGATCCGGGCGAGACAATTCTGAACTCTACCACCTAGTAGCCACGATGGAAGTGACTCGCATAGTCAATCGGTCGCCTTTTACGACATGTCTGATAGAATGGCAGTTAGTCTAATCTTCGAAGGAGGGCGGACCAACACGGGGTTGTCTTGGCATTGTCGTGTTCCAGTTTAAAGCATAAGGTAGCCAGTAAACCTGTGCATGTGGCATCTACACCCCGCAGCACGGCTAGTAGCGCACCATTAACATCTTATAGGTGATAGTAGTCTCTTTTCACCAGGAGATCGATCTGTTTGTTAGCTATCTTATAATTTAACAGAATTACAAAATTACAATATATTTGATATCTGTAGGCAACGGCTTTCTTTTACTGTCAAGAATGCCATTTTCTGTCCACCTATGAAAAAAATGGGTTTAAAATGTTCAACTATACTTTAACTTTTAAAAATATAATGGTGGACGCTACAAAGCAGCTGCAAGAAGCCGGAAGCTATTATTTACCTAATGTCAATAGTGACCAAAACCGATGATTGTCATTACGAAATTATGGTTTTGGTGTAGAAATTATTGTAATTACTATATAATCGATTGATAAGTCCCGATATAGTGAAAGTTTTGTGACTTACGCAATCTTAAAATGTAAAGGGCTTATCTTTGAAAAAATCACGCATAAGTTCAAATTAACTGACTGATTAATGTTTTCATTTTAAACTTAATGATAAAGAAAATATGTTTATGTTGTTTATTTGCATTTGAAAAATAAGCCGCTGATTTTGTTTTAGAACTAAAAGCATAATAGGAATATTTTTACTTCGATTTGGCCCGTTTTCATCGTTTTATAGAAAACAAGTTGTTGCTCGTAACTTTGTTCGCATGACCCAAAAATCGTTGCTTCTTTTACCTGAGTCGGGTAAAATGATAATAATGAAAGAATTTTAAGATCGGTCCAGTAGTTTTTGAGTTTATTCGTAACAAACATACAAAAATACAAAATATGTTTTATCTTTATAATATTAGCATAGCGGGATCGCGATAGCAATAGCGCTTTAGTTGCTTTTGATATACTTACTTATTACTTTAAAAAATATCCACCCCATGTACTTTTTTAGGGTTTGTTTTGAAATATTAAGCTTTAAAGTGCTAATTTTTGTTAGTCAAGTGTCTACCTACCAGCTAAACGGTTGGATTTGGGGATGGGAAAAAATACACGGTAGTAGTAAATATAATAAAATTAAAAGGAAAAATATCACGGCTTAGTAGGATTTACAAGTTTTTTAAGTAGTCCGCATTATTGTGATGGGCAACTTCGGAACCCTACATTGCGCGTGGCCCGACACGCACTTTGCCAATTTTTTTATCTGATAACGTTTGTACCATGTCTTTTTTGTATTTCGACAACATGAAATATCTTCACGCCCTTATCTCAAAAGAAGTAGATAGAGGTACAACGAGTTCACCTACGATTAGCCGAAGATAATCTGTCCCATAATGTGATAGGTGACAAGCCCATTGCCAACGGGGCTTCTAACGAATCCTGGGCAACGTGGTTTATTTCAGAAAACTGAAAAAAACACATTTTTGAATTGCCCGACCCGGGAACCTACCCCGGGGTCTCATGTGGTCAACATCAACACCAGACCACTAGACAATAGAGGCGGCATATTTGCAAAAAAACTATTTTGTGGAGCAAACAGTCTATGTCCTGTGCAAACTAGATCGAAGCGCAACTTATCAGGTCCAATAGTGAATCTGACCCACCCTGGATCCATTCAAATACACAAAAAATCATGAATATCATTCGAGTTGCTTAGGAATAGTTCAATAACATGCACAAGAATTATATACGTAGAAATGTTACCTCATATTTTTACAGTATAACTCACTAATGATATCATTGTTAAAAACAATATTATATGTATACAGTTTAATTACCTCTTAAAAATAAAAATGGCCTCTCTGAAAGTAATAGGTATCTTAAAATATTTGAGTCATAAAAATATATTGAGCGTGAAGGTACATAGTGTTATGGGTTATTGTTGTTAGTTTTCAGTCAATTTAGTTAGGTAATGTAAAATTATATTACTAATTTTTATAATTAGCAATCTCGGTGAGCTTTTTAATTCCCATTATATTTGAATTCTCAAAGTTCACACTGGTTAGAGGGTACCGATATCATTAGTAATTATTAAGTGGTCTTATTTAAATTTAATACTCAATCATTTATTGCATTATATGTTACAATTGTTATTATTAATATGTTAGGTGTTAAAATAATTAAAAGGTAATGAACATATACACTCTATTAGGGTATTGCAATGTAGGACTGGACCGATCCATTTTATAAAAGATTTATGCGGTTGTCATTTAAGTAGTCTTTAATCGTGTAGTAACTTTTATTTATCAAGAGACTTTTCACAAGTTTTATAAATTTACGATCGTTTTCTTTAGATTTAATTTTATTTGGTAATTTGTTGTATATTTTAATACACATTATGTTAGGTCCGGAACTGTGCATTTTTAATTTCGACTGTGGCAATTCTAAATTATATTTAAATCTACTTACAAAGAGTCGTGGAATTTCAGATTGATTTTTAAAAAATTGAGGATATTTTCTAACAAATTGCTTCCATTATGTAAATTGACGTCAATTTTAATATTTGTAAGGATTTTGGAACTCTTTTATATTTTTAAGGATACGTATACATTTCTTTTCGGAAATAAATATATTCTGTACATTAACACTATTACCCCATAGTAGAATGCCATATCGTTGGTCCAGATGAACAGGGTATTAACTCAAAAAAGCCTATTTTTCAGGAGAGCGATTTTAAGTTTTCAAATCAATATATTTCGATTTCCGTTAATAATTGGTTAACCTCACTTAAGTATTTTGTAAACTTACTTTATTGATAACGTTTTTATTCACTTTACACGTTTGTCAATTTTGAGAAAAAATAGAAAATCGACAGGCAAGAACATAATAATACCTTTTTGCACAAAAAATATTTATAAACCAAGGTAGTAACTAAAAAAATATGTTTTCATAAAAATGCAATTTTATGGGTCCATATTCAACCACCCGACTATTTTTTATGAAATTATTTTAACATAATGTTTATTTTGCTATACCATCAAATTTTTCATGAATAATTGGTAATTCGTTTAGTTATTTTTAAGAAGTATTCATAATACTACCATGTTCCACAGATATTAGGAATACATTTTCAAAATAATACAAAACGGAAGCATATAATGTTAGCCATGAATTTGCATTTTTTCAATTTCTGAGTCATTAACAGCGACACATTTTGGAAGAGGTGTTAGGGTCCTACGGGACGTAAATATAATGGACTGTATAATAAAATATGATTGGTTGCTGGTACTAACATATATTAGCAAAATATTATATTGGCGGTTGTCGGAGATGAATTAAAAAAGCGAGTGAGGCCGGTGTCGCCTCTCGCCGCTGGCGACGACCCTCCCCTCCGACACCCTCCTCTGGCGCCCTCCCGTGCAGCCAACGCAGCCCGCGCGGCTCTTTGGGCGAATATTGAACAAGAGAAGAGGTGGTAGTGTCATTTGTCTCTTTCGTAAATTAAAGATTTATATGTCTAAAAGACAATGCACGCCCCCAAAGTAGTCGTCACCGTAGTTGTTGAATATTCTCGAAATATTAACACTAATGCTATGTAATAGCCAGCCCCCCTATTCATGTAACAAAACGACCTATCAGTGGAAGGACCTATCTTACACATATAAAAACGATACAACGTCGCGTTGTACTACGAAGTGGCACGATGTGTCAGAAAATGTGTAAGTGCCTTATACGCTTCGACTCGATTGAAATTTTGTTACGTGAATAGGGCCCCAGCACAGTTGCCCGGCGTAAGACCCATAGAGCGCGAATGAGATAAGTTTAAGATATAAAATAATATATATGTGTATTTATTACAATCTTACAGATCTCACGTACGCACACACACACACACTCGCACGCACATCAATACTTAGTGACGTACTTATATGTATACCTATTATAAAATGTAAGTCCGTAATTGGCTATCAGATAACTTTCAGCAAGTTATAACTTTTGTATAATTTGAGAGCTGTGGACTTTGTTAAAACATAAATAAAAATAAAATAAATATTTTTGAGAACCATGTTTGAAAACATATAAGTTTGCGCCCATGACGTCACACGCAATCCTCTTCCTCAACATTAACTTGTCTTAGAATGATGCTCTATAAATTTGTTCATTAAGTTCACTCCATGAAATCATCAAGAATGATACCTTGACTAATAGGACGCGCACGTTAGTATGTAAATTGAGTGGAATCGTGTCCATCTTGGAACATGTTTTTAATTAGATTCAAGTGACTAGCTATGTGCCGTGACTGCAAGTTAAAAATGTCTGCTATTTTAATCCGTTGCGAAAACAAACGTTGATATTGTTTACGTTAACGTTTGGAGAACGGTGGAACTCTATTGTTAATAAAAAACTTTACAAAGAAAAATTTCGACACGAAAGGATTTGAACCTGCAACCTTGCCTCTGTCCGGCACGTTCTTATCAACTGAGCTACTATTGCCTGGTTCACCGTGGCGAAATGCTTCTTTGCTTTGTGATTAATTCCGTCGATTGTACTGATCGCTAGATATACTAAGGTATATACTAGTTAGAGTTCATCGTTACAGATGAAATTCACATTTATAATATTGATCAATATTCAGTATTTCTAACTATATATGTGTTTGAGAACTTATCCCGTGCTTGTGAAAACTTTAAAAAATTTAAAAGTTAACAAAGACAAATTTCGACACGACAGGATTTGAACCTGCGACATGCGATTTTTTCTTAGTTAAGTTTTTAAAGTTTCCCCAAGCACAGGATAAGTGCTAAAACAATTATATAGTCCATTATTATTATTATAGTTAAAAATTTGATAAAATTTTCATCCACAGTTAAATAAAAATATATTAATGTGATTTTCTAGACAGAATGTAGTTTATACTGATGTATCTGTTTCGTAATGATGCTGCTACACTTAAGTAACTTTTACAGAGTTTCGTTCATAACTATTGTATTACTAACTGTGTGTCCAATGGAATTTGCCATCGGCAGTGCATTCGTGTTATCTTTCAAAAGATACAGCCAATTATAGATTGGACAGACAGACGGGCAGAAACACATTTAGCGAGGCTTAATGTTAAAGCCTTTATGGCATTCTTTGTGTACGTAACCCTAAATATACCTAGAGGACTTCGCCTTAAGCAATATGTTGTGTTCTAATTTGAAAGGTAATTTGTCGTTACACTTTCACGCTCCTGGATATCTCCTTAGGGTTAGTATTTTGCAAAATCCCTTAATACATATTTTATTAATTAATTCAAAATAAGTAAATTCACAGTTTTAAGTTAATCGGACCTTTACTTTAGTACCCATATAAACTTTTGTCCCTATTTCAACCTTTTAGAGGATGATTTTCAAAAATTCTTGATATTACCTACATATCTAAATAACACCTGTACAGACATAAGTTTATATTAGTCAGCGTTAGTGTTTTATTCAGTAGATATACTTATCGATACTATCGATTATATTTTTAGAGTTATCTTAATTTATTATCTATACTTTTAAGTATAGATAATAAATGTTATTAACGATTTACGGTGAACGATTACTAGGGGTACGTAAATTTCGCAAATAAAAAATCGTGATTTCGCATTTAAAAAAATTTAAAATAGAAAATTTCGCATTTATTTCGCAAAAAAAATACATAGTTAAAAACTCAATTAAAGGCTAGGCATTGTTGTAATTTCTACATTTTCATCTTACATTGTTTGCCTGCGATCAGTTACGACAATGTTGTAGAAACTAAAGTACCTCTCAGCATCAACACTATTAACAGGGCAATTAAAACATTGAATAGCTGCTTTTGCAAATCCAGGGTAGCAAGATTTTGATGCAACTAAAACTTGCATTACATCCACAGGAGCTCCTTGGCCGACCAATCGAAGTAATTGTGCCATCTCTGTTTGTTTTGAACAGAGTTGTAATAATTGTTAGCGCGTCTGATCAACATTTGAAAGCACGTAACGTAAAAAGGTGCGAAAGTATTTAATTATGAAATTTCGCTTTTTATCGCATCTATTTCGTAAAAACGAAATTTACGTACCCCTAATTATATTAGATAGGTACACCTAGACTTCATCAATAATTAAATCAATATCTGAAATAATATAATCAGTCAATTCAACCATAGCTTTTATTAAAACTTCATCTATTGATACAATTACGTGATACGGGCCAAGTGAGCTTACACAAGCTCCGCCAAAACCTTTCATGATCCCTGTGCTAGGTTGTATATTTCTGATATTGTGGCTGAATAATATATTCAGTTTACTGCACACACTACTCGTAGTAACCGATGTCAATATACAATAAATGCCTAAGGCACATTGTTACGATTGATATGAACGATGTGAATGACATTGAGAGGGAGCGTAGGGCGTCTTCGAACTAGCGATGGGCGATTGTTCCTAAATAATCTATCGAATGAATCGACAATCGTAGATGCGTATATTCAAAGTTGATTTATTTGTAGACGCAATAAAACAATCGAATGACAATTGAACAATCGAATGAATTGTTATTTGCGTAGCGCAGCAGGGTGTGCGTCCTGTGGCATGTGTTATGTTAATGTTATGTTAATGCAAGTTAATAATTAGTAGTGTACCCATGTCGCTGGAGCGCTACGATAAATCGATGACACTTTCGATTAATTCGAAAAATTTGCTTTATGGATTTGCGCGCAATCCATATTGTGCCTACGCACGCAGCAATAAGGCATGTAATCGTGCATGACAACAATCGACGGACTATCGAAGAAAATTAGTAGTTATTCGAATGCATTCGAATAATTTGCACAATCGAATAATTCGATTGTTTTTAGTAACAATCGCCCATCGTTACTTCGAACCGACAGAATATGTTGGCTCGTAGATTTGCACGATGTAAAACGTACACTTTATAAAGCGTATTCTCAAATATTTTACATGTGTAGTCTATGGGTGATGTATACGCGGAGGGATTACGACCTACGCATTCAGTATAACAATGATTTCAGAGTGCTAATGGAGTTGCCGCGCTTTTGTCATTCATCACTGATGTTTACCGAGACACATTGATGACTTTTACAGCATCATTAGAAAAAAAACTGTGTCTGTGATGACTAGAATGTGCGGGAGGACCAAAAAATATGAGAAATAAAATCTGTGATTAAAATTGACGATATACGGGGGTATAGGATATCCGCCGAAAGGGACTATCCAAACAATATTGAAACAATGGATTTTGGACCATGATTCTGAATCTGATATGATGAAAACTGGGGAAATGGTTTTTTTTTTTGAAAATTTTTTACTTTTACTTTGTATGATTTGATTTATTCTATATAGCGCTTTTTCTAAAATAGCCCTTTAAGTGCGAGTTGGACTCCCGTACCGAGGGGTCCGTACAAACTTGTAGGTACACATAATGCGTGACGCGACGCGCGAATCTTATTGGTCAAACCTCTCTTATCGATCTTGACATTATCACACGCTGCTTATCCTAAGTGGCCAGGAGTTTCACAGCTGTAGATTTTAGAGCTCTCTTTCAATTCAGGAGGCAGTCTAAAAATTTACAGGTTTTTTTTATATCATTCGATAGCAAACTATATGGGTCTCCTGACGGAAAGAGTCAACCACTACCTAGAGACACCAAAGATGTAAATGGTGCGTTGTTATCTTGTGGCGAGCTCTTAATGCCAAATGCACAAGTTTACCGGCTACCTCACCCTCTAAGCCGGAACAGGACAGTGACAAACACCGACGCTATTGCCGCAGGAGTAGGTAAGGCGGTGTTACCAGACCTGGGCGAGATAATGCTGAACTCTACCTAGTAGCCACGACGGTAGTGAGTCACATAGCCAATGAGTAGCCTGCCAGAACATTTTACGACATGCCCGGCAGAACAGCAGTTGGTCTATTCTTCAAAGGAGCCCGAATCAACACGGGGGAAGTCTACAAACTATACAGGATGAGATGAGAATGCGTCTCATTTCTCACCGTAGATGTTATATCCTTTTTAGTTGTGATAATTTTCCATGATAATATTTCGGCCATTTTAGGCATGGTCTCTGTATCGACTCTTATTCTTGCCAGCATATATTCCAATTCGTCTACATACCTCGCAAGAGAATCAGCGTGGTGATACTTATTACATAATTACATTTATTAGGAATGGGCCGAAATTCGTTTTACATTCGGTTTAACCGAATTTCGGCAGCTTTAGCCGACCTTTGACATTCGGCCGGAATTCGGTTTAAATGCCGAACATTCGGCACTAGAAATACACTACTTGCACTATTTTGATTGAAATCTACACTAAAGCTAGTTATTAATAAAGCAAGTCTGTCATAACATTTAAATAAAATGAAGTCTTTTATTGGTCATAATTAATGGTCATTTATTTTATTGGAAAGCTTAACTTGTATGCGATAAAAAATTATAATAGTTTTTGATTTAACACGAAATTAGACTAACGTAACAAAAAATAAATATTTTCTAAAAAACATCTTAATCACAATTCATTAATTTGAATAATTTGAATAATTGAATATTAATTATTCTTTAGTTATTAAAAGGATGTTTTTTACAAACAAATTAACCAATTAATAATAATTAATGTTTAAATTCATAATTTAAGTAAATTCGTAAACTCGTGTCGCTCTCGAGAAAGAGCGCCAAAATGAACCGAAGTTCGGCCGACTTTTTTATTTTCCCTGAATGTTCGGCCGAAGTTCGAATTCGGTTCAAGCCACATTCGGCCCATCTCTAACATTTATATTGTTACAGAGCGGTGTACACATTCAAACAGCGTGCGCCTGCGCAGGTCCGACCAGCGGGTGTTAGAGCGTGCCCGGCGGCGCACTCTCCGGATGACCGTCGTTATAGTCTCTACCTTTGCGCTCTGCTGGTTACCTTACGCTACTATAGCTATGTGGTATAGTTTTTTCTCTTGTAATTTATATTATAACCATGTTTCCAAGTTTAGAATAAGGCTCTAGAATAAAGCTAAATGCGTGAGCCCAGGAATACGCATGCACTTTGTTTTCTTTATAATGTTTTATTTAACTCGAATTCTCCTTACTATCTTCGCGAACGCTTTAACTTTTTATATGATTTCGACTCAAATTGTCGCTCTCAAATGCGCCGATTTTTACAATACCCTACGAACTCTTTTATATATTTTATATATTCTACAGTAATTTTTTCACTATTAATTCTGTGAAACTTTGTGATTCACTTCAACATGCCTTTGATGTATTATATCATTTACATCCCAATAAAATTTAATAAGATAAAACAAAACTAAGTACTAAATTTTATCTCATACGATATTCTGAAATCATAACGAGGTATCGGTTTATACTCGAGCTCGTCTCATTGACATCAAGAGAAGTAGGAGCAACGCGCCGCATTTAGTTAAAGCGTATCTCGGATATCACATGTTCACATCATTAATCGTCAAATACACATAGTATGAGTATAATATTTTCGTGTGTGTACATACATTTTTGCTTTATGTTTAACAACGTAGTATCTCGAATAAAAGCTTTAAAAAACACATGTCAAGTAAAAATTGTATTGTGCATTGAAAGTCGGTTACAGAGTTTTGTTTATAAATTACACAGTTCTATACTTTAACTCTATACTAAATGTATAAATAATTTCTCTTCTTTTAAACGACTTACTAGTTTTGACGATGTTTTATACTTATGCATCTCAGCGGTCGAAGTCTTAAAAGTATGACAATGTCTGTCTACCGGAAATAGATTTTAAACATTCACATTAAGGTTTTTAAGTCACCAAAATACCAGACTACCAACTACCAATTTCCTGTATCTCCAGAACCCTGTATCAGATTTTCACCAAATTCAAATGTATAGTACACGGAAAGTACCTACACCCTGACAAACATAAAAATAATTTTCAAAATCTGTTCATGAATGATCGAATTGCGAGGTTACAATAATTTAAAAAAATACGGTGGAATTGATAATCTTCTCCTTTTAGGAAATCAGTTGAAAATGTGTTTTATGCTGCCAAAAAGTGTAAATACAACTTATTTTTTATGGCTCATTTGATTGCCAAATTTAAAGCTAACCTCACTTTACCAAACGATCAACGGCATTACGCGTCATCCAAGGCAAGGGAGTGGTAACACGCCATCCGCTAGATTCTTAACTGGTACTGAGATTTAGAATTTTCAAGAAAAACCTAGAAAAAACCTGAATAACATAACAATAACTAACCTGAATAAAATAACATAACAAACATAACATTAACATAACACATATAACACTTTTGCTCGTTTCGGTGATCGAATGAGGGACCTCATACATACATAACGTATAGATACATGATATATACATTTTTTCCTAGGTATTTTATAGATCGAAAATCAGCATCCAAAATATCCTACCAAGTACAAGACCTGCTGTTCGCGATGGCTGTCTCCAATTCCTGCATGAATCCGCTAGTATACGGCTCGTACACACTGCGCTTCAGCAGCATTATGCAAAGGATCTTCAAGTACACGTGCTGTTGGGCGGCTCCTACTTCTGATACCATCGGTAACTAAGTTTGCTTATTTTTCTTATAATGTATTATTTAAACCATTATATCCGAAACCATCGTGTTTATATTAAAGCTGCGCGGGTCAGCTAGCATGTAATAAATACGCTGTGAATGTGGGATATTTATTTGAATTAAGTTCCAATTATCAGGAATTTAATTTTTTGGGCCGTGGTCTGAGGTTTTCAAAAACATTTGTATAATAAGCATAGATATTTATATGCTGAGTTTATTGTAATCAAATATATTTCAGTAATTGGAACGAAGTTCCTTATCGCGCGTTGTGACCCCTTTCACTAGGCGGAAAAAATTCTTACGAAAAAGTTGTCACGACACTTTTTGCTACATGCTTTGAATTCGACTTTAATCTCGA
>DWBA01001172.1:0-11116 GCA_018236825.1 Apodemia zela
AAAGAATTTGGGTTTAAATGAACGGTTTCCTCTCCACTAGTGCTGCACTCTGGCGTGAAAAAATTGCAGTATTATCTGCCATTGAGAACCTTCGCATTTTGTGGAAATCGGTTGAAAATAGTTTACAGTTAGTTTAAGAGCTTCATTTATGATCCTATCACGTACGTTATTGCGAACAGTGCAAGTTCAGAGTTTCCGTGACGAGGCGATACGAAACCATGAACCAAGTTGTTTCACCTCGACTGGTATTAATTGGGACTCTGATTGCCGCACACGCTCGGCTCGGTCAAATCTACGTGTTTCGGTTATTATATAAGGGTGCGATATATAGCCAGCTTCTGATAGTACCGGAGCTTAATGGTGTTATTTTATTAACCATACTATTTCGTTTTCTCCGTGTTGATTCGGAGTTCTATTGAAGATCGTTTTTTTTATATTATAAGGTAGGAAACAAGCAGATGGCTCTCCTGATGGTAAGAGACAACTGTAGCCAATAGACTCAGCATCCACAATGCAACAACTGATAGTAAAAAATGATAGCAACGCGTCCATAACATCTTTACTGTCTTTATACGATGGTTATCTATTTTTATCCGGAGAATTTTGTTTTTTTCTCATGAAACTTTGTGAAGTATAACCGTTTGTCTTGAATACACAGATCTTGACACAATACAATCAATTGTGTCGAGATTTATTATATGCCTGATGCCAGCATCTCGCAACGAAGTCTTTTGCTCGAGTTTAAAAAAAAAACAATCATAAGGGTACGAAAACAGGGGATGATTGATTGTTTACTCACTGATTTCGTCGGTTTAATTTTTTGTATTTTTTTATTGTGTGTGCAATAAAGTGTTTAATAAAAAATATAGGCAATGGTTTTCTCTTTCCATCAGGAGACCCATCTGCTTGTTCGCTATCCTATGCCATAAAAAAACAGACACAAAAAGCATATATTGGCCAGTAGTAATCGAGCCCAAATGGCCAATCTTTACGTAATCCTCATATAAAAAAACTAATTAAAACTCACCCCTTACAAAGTTCGAAATGGCGCTGCTTAATTAAGAAAGTAAACGTTGTCCCAACGGAGCTTTCACCTTATATCACGTCGAAGAGTTTATTGTACTAGCGGTAACGATAGACAATCGTGATAGGAGTTAAATTTATGCGGGTGTTACAGTCGTACTTTGTGACATTAAAATACATACAAATATATCGTCACGACAGATCCGTCACGGAGTAAGCAGAGAGAGCCTAGTGCCATATGTTTCTTTTACATTATTAACCATCTTTAACAGCCAGCAACCCTTATTTGCGGCCAGATTTAATTAGGCAATCGTGTATCATAATAAACAAAACAAAATAGCTTTAATTTGATATATTAATCATAAATGTACCTTATGAACGTATAAATGTTTCATAATCATACCTGTTTACACCTGGCTGCGAAGAAGTGCGGCCAAGTGCGCAACGGCAACCGTGATTTTTCTGAGTCTTTATATACAAAGCCGTGAAGTGGACGATATTTTATTTAAAAAACAAGAGAATGAAATTTTTTCCCAAAAATCAATTAACAATAATTTAATTAAAAAATACTAGCGGCCACATTTTGATAGGCAACCTGGTAGATGTTTAGTCATTTTATGAACAATACCCTTAATAGCTAGTACCTATTGACGATATTGTTATAATGTCATTATAAAATAAAAATCATAAAAATACAAATACTCACTTGAATATCTTGAAAAGATTTCCATTTGGTATCTAATATCGTCAATCCAGTACTTGTTTTGTTGGTCAATGAATCTGTCAGTTTTTGCAAATCTTTAACCTCTTGTGTGAATTTATTCACTAAACTAGGATCTGAGAACAGATCCACTTTTGGCGGTCTTATTATTTCTTCTTCTTTTGGGACTATGTTCACAGGTTCAACTTTTGGCGTGATGACTGGTTTGACAATTACCTTTTCTGAGATCTGTGGTACTTTGATATCGGGCATTAGTGGTTTCTGTTCAACCGTGAAATCTATATCTGATAGTAGATCAAAAACTGATGGTTCAGGTTTAGATTCTTCTTCTTTAACTGTTTCTAAAGATGGCTTTGTTTCTGGTTCTTGTGTTATTTCTGACTGCGTATTTTCAACTACTATATTCTGTTCGACTTCAGAACTATTTACAGGATCAGAAACACTCTCTGTGGTCGTCGACACTATAAAGAGGCGAAATAAAAATCTTTCAATTTCAAAATATATTTATTTATATATTATTAGACAGTATATTATCTACATATTCTACAAATTTTTACACAGTTTTATGTTACCTTACCTTGGTTACTACTGAATGTGACATTCGTGACCTTGTCTTGATCCTGGCTTGATTGCATGTAGGTTGAATTGTTTAAATTGCCACTATAGTTTGCAGCGGTTGGAATTCCTTGTGGATTTTCGTTCTCTTGGTTAACTGTCTGATACCCATATTGAACATTGTAATATGTCTGATTATTAATTGGTGCCTGCATTCCTACAGGATTTTCAGATGGAGACTGTACTGTTTCACAACCTCCTACATTAGAATTATTTGTAGGATTCCAATTTGATTCTTTTGCCATTGATTGAGTGTCTACATTAGATTGACCTGTACCATAGCTAGTATAAGAGTTCTGTGATCCGTAGGTATAATCATAGTTTCCTGATGCGGCATTATAGGTATAACCTGGATGATTTTGATAGGTTTGCCCATAATTACTTTGTTCGGCATATTGCATGTTTGTTTGTTGGTAGATTTGACTTTGATCGGCATAGGTAACAGATGCATTATACTGGTGATATGTAGGAAATTTATTAGACAATGCTTCACCAGTCACATGTGACTTTATAGGTTTATCTATGGCATCCAATTGAGCCAAATTTGGGTCTATGTATGTTGTTTCAGGGACACTTGTCTGTCCAACGTCAAATGTCATATTAGCAGTATTCGCAGTGGAAGCAATTGAACTTTCTGTATTAGTATAAAGATATCCCTGAGAATTATTAACATATGCATTTGAGTATGGATATTGTTGATCAGTATTATAAGCATTAGAAACATTTGGAATTGCTCCTGCATATGGTGTGACATTCGCAATGTTTGGGTCAGGATTTGTCATACTTGGCATAGCGTTTGATGTCTGAGGTACATTAGAATAAGAATTAGGGATAATTTGATTTGTTTGGTTTGGGTCAGATACATTTGGCCAGGCAGTTGAAACACTCGGCACGTTTTGTGTATATTGAGTCATGGAATCACTTGAGTATGGATAGTTAGATGTATAATCTGTTGGTTGGGTAGACATGTTAGAAGAGGTTCCAGCGTTATAAGGTGGTATACTGGTCGAGGTTGCAGCACTGTATGGTGGTATATTAGAGTTATACATTTGAGAATATTGCGTTCCGTATTGTGCCTGTGAATAATCAACGTTTGGATTTGGTGTTGGTTCAGACTTCGGGACAGATACTTGCATTTGTGAAAAGTTTGTATTGAACTCTTGATTGACAGGGTGATAACCAGGCATAGTTGTATCTGGGGTAGTTTGATTCGCATATGGGTCAGTATAAGCATATTGATTTGGGTTGACATTTTGAACTTCACTGCCGTACGGCATTGGATTTTGTGATTCAGTCACTGTAGTGGCATTATTATTGGTGGCAGAATAATAAGGATTGGAGTACATTTGAGGATCTGTTATATGTGTTGAATATTGAGGTGGCGTGTAAGGTGTATAGCCATAGTTTTCATCAGGTTTACTGAATTTGTTTGCAGGATAAGCATAGCTAACTGGCGGCGTATAAGGATCATTTTCCGGTGCGTATGGTGTAGAATATCTTGCATATGGGTTTAATGCACGCTGTATTTGTGGGATAACTACGCCATCTGGAAGTTGTTGAGTTATATCTGTAGCTGAAAAAAATAAGAATTTTATTTTATCTGAAATCCAAAAATACTATGGTAAGGTAAATATTGGTTATACACACCTTCAGAGCCAACTGGTGTCGGCCTAACCGAGGTTGGATACATAGAATCGGGATAGTAAGATTCTGCTGGCAAAGGTTCTATTTGAGCTAAAAAAAATACAACAAATTTGATTTTATCATTAAATATTAACACACATATTCAATTGCCCAATGCGCATATATCAATATGTTATTCGTATTAACCAATTCCGATTTTTATAAGCACTACTATGTATCAATAGTTTTTGGAATGGAAAGTTTCTTGGAATTTTAAAAACTTTGTGTTAAATTTAAAAACCAAAAGTAACTATGAGTAAACTAAAAAAAAAAATTTATCCAGTAGTTTTTGCGATATTCACGCACAATGGCATCCTGTAATTTTATTTACACAACTAAATTTTTTTTTTTAATTTGTTCCATTGCGTTTAATTTATATAAACGAAATTTATATATAGTCACATTTCTAGCCTCAAAAATTATAATAAATTAGTAACACCTTTAGGCTAGCAAGAAGCGGCCATCACTTTTCATTTAAAAAGATTGGATTTTCCTTCAGAAAAGTTACTGGTATATAATTTTACTTGATATATTTATTGTTAATTTTAGATTTAGTTATTACAACAACAAAAGAACATACCCTGTGGAGGAACATTCCTTGCCAGGTTTCGGTTCTTCATATAGGGCAAATAGTCTTTTAATTTGAGAGTGCCACCACTCGTCGGTCTCGGAGCTGCGTCAATAGCTTTAGCTGCGATGGAAGCTACTGGACTTGACGCTACAAGAAATTATTTGTAATTAAGAATTGCTTAAAAAGTCAAAACAAATCCTTGGAAAAACCTGGGAACTCAGTATTATGAATTTTATTTATATAATATGACGTGGTTATTTGAAACACTTTTTTCCAAATCAAGTTCGATTTCAAGAGCCCAATTTCGATTTCTGACATGCAAAGACATAAGTAATAGATATTTAAAATAACATTACAATGTCAAACTTTGTTTTATTTTTGTTAGTACTCTAAAATATAGTTTTCTGGAGATAAAGAAAATCTTTATCTCCAGAAAACTACAAAATGCTATTGGTTTCCATACGTAATTAACGCCTGCGTGACGTCATTATTACGTCACATGCGCATGACAATTTGTTGAAGGATTTCTTTCCTATAATAAAGGCTGCGCGTCTCATTCGCGCGGATCATTAAAAAACCAATGGCTATGCATTATTTGAAAATAAGAAATTCCTAACGTGGCATTAAATTTTACTCCTTTTACTCTATTGTATCACAATTTATTAAAACTCACTCTTATGTATCCTTTGATATAAAAAATTAGAGTATGTGAACTTAAATGACAAAATATAAATATGATTATAATAATTATTGCATGAAAATTTGTTTGAACTTACATTTTTGCTTAGCCATCATGGAAGTGCGTTCCTCTTCTTGAACTTGACAAACGCTCCGTAACCTCGCCAAAAGACTGTTGACGTTGTGTGACAACTTTTTGTAAAACTCTAGGCCTTTCTGAGATTTGCCCAGGAGTTCGGAATGTGTATCGTATGACGTGATTAGTGCTGAAAACAACTTCTTATTTAGTCATTTAAAAGAGAAAAGCATTTAAAAACCAAATAACTCAGAAAAATAGGGAGTATAAAGTACTTGACTCCCTTTTGGTCAATGGGTTAGGGACGTCCCGGGTTTGATAACTGGATCAAGCAAAAATATTACCGAGTTTTATTTCAATATTAGTTATCAGGTCGGTAAAATGAGGCGATGGTGATCATAGTCGCTAATCGACAAACCGGTGAATCGTGGTGAACTAAAAAGTCTATAAACGTTGGTTTTACCCTGCAATGGGATCAGTGTGATGGTACTCTATAAAATACTTCTTTGATATTCTTCATTACATAGTATAAACCAAGTCGCTTTGTTTGTATGAAACAAGGTTTGTATGAAAGGAAAATATGTTAAAAAAACGTACAGTAAAGCTTTTAAAATCTAACCCATGCGAAGTCGGGACGAGCAGGTAGTATAATACATAATAACCTAGTCTCTGTTCCATCTATATATAAAAAAAACTACTGCAAATTTAACAAAATTATTCAAACAGGTTGTTTAAAATGACTTTTTCTTTAAAAAATAGATATTTTTTAACAAAACTAATTTTTTATTTCTTCTACAGGTACTGGGTTCAGGACAAAAATTACCCTATATGTTGCTTCGGACTCTCAGCTATCACCATTCCAAATTTCATCAATTTCTGTTCCATAGTTTTTGCGTGATTGACGGGCAAATTAACAGACAGACAGACAAAAATTCTAATCATTAGTATTTTCGTTTCTGTTATCGATCCTTTAACCGACCCAATTAATATTTTTCAATCCTTTTATTATTTGTATAGATGAACAGGTAACGTCAAATATTCAAAAAATTGCAAGAGACAAATGTCATTTTGAAATTTTTTTAAAAACAACAAATATAAATATCGACACGCGGGATTTGAACCTGCGACTGTCTCCCTAAAGCCGGGTCGCTCTACCTCTGAGCTAGTGTCGACGGGCTCAAAGCGGCGAAATTCTTCCTTGCTATGTGATCGATTGCTATAACACAAAAATAATGTCATTTTGGTCTTCTTTTTCTGAACTTGATGGTAACAGTTGTAACTTTGAATTAGTTCTGTTTTTTTTTTCTTTTCTTTTGTAATATTATTAATTTATTACTCAATACAATACACTCCACTCACCATTAATAAGCCCCTCCCGCTTCCTCAGCACGTCCGACAGAAGCCGCCTGGAGTCGCCGTACGAGGCGTACAGCGATGTCAGCTTGTTGATAATGTTCTCTTGGGCAGCAAGGTTTTGTTCAATTATTTTTACCTGAAAATATAATTTCCAGTAAAATTTTAGCGGAAATTGTCATTTCTTTGAATAATAGCTTAATGTTATGGCATAGGTTAGGTTAAATGACATGATAGAGTAAGATGGAGAGGTACTAATGTTCTATCACATTCACACCGCAGGTGACTCCTTCCACAGTATCGACAGCGACATGCGCGTGTGTGGGCCTCACCGTGGGCGTGTGTTTCTCGAGCTCCTGCTTGAAGATGTCCTCGGGCGGGTCGGTGGAGCGCGCCAGCAGCTGCGCCGTGACGTCATCGCCGGCCACCGCCGCGCGCAGCTGCTGCACCAGGGAGTCGCGCTGCGTTTGCATCTCACGGCATTTGCCAACCACGCGCCGCATCTCATTCATTGTTTCGCGGTCTAGACCCTCTGCAATCAATGTTCTTGTCAAATCTTAAAACTTAACTATGTATGTGTTTCAGCACTTATCTCGTGCTAGGAAATACTTTTAAAACTCAGTTGGATAGAGCGTGCTGGCCAGAGGCAAGGTCACACTGCCGAAGCTTGTGCGACTCATAAGTCATAATGCTCAATCGATTGTGAAAAAAAATTACAAGAGAGAAATAATTACAAGTGAGTGAAAAGAAAAATTACAGAAATATAAATATTAAGAAATTGTTAGTGGTATCGATAGTCAGTATCGAATATTGTTTAATAATTATTTTTCTTATCGCAGCACTGTAAAAAATAACACAAGAATATGTGCAGGAAAGAGAAGGTAATACATGCCAATACAAGGGCTAGAAAGAGATGAAAATATTATGAACAAACACATGGGCAGCCGCATGCATTTAATGAGCATTTGGTTTTTTTTTATATCATAAGATAGCAAACAAGCAGATAGGTTTCCTGATGGAAAGAGTCAACCATCGCCTATAGACACCAAAGATGTTAATGATGCATTGCTATCATGTGGCGAGGTCTTCATGTCACATGCACAAGTTTACCGGCTACCTCACCCTCCAAACACGACAGTGATAAACACTGACGCTATTGTGGCAGGGATAGGTGATGCCGGTGGTGCCAGACCCGGGCGAGATAATGCTGAACTCTACCATCTAGTAGCCAAGATGGTAGTGGCTCACATAAGCAATTAGTCGCTTTTTACGACGAACCTGGCAGAACGGCAGTTGGTCAATTCTTCAAAGGAGCCCAAATCAACACGGGGTACCTATATCAGTCATGTTTGAAATATTCGCTAAATTTTAGCGAAATCGAAGGTTAATATGACGACTTTATAAGCCCATTGCCCCTTTATGGTCGTATAGGGTTTTTTTACACGCTGTAAAATAACTGTGGTTTAAAGAAAAATAATTTTAGGTTACTAGTCAAAAATTAATAAGTAAGTAATTTATTTTTCTTCAAAGCACAGTTATTATATACATAGATACATTCAAGATCTTTCATGTTGTTCGTCTTACAAGTTAACGAGTAAAATTAATTAACTATTCTTTTGTTGGGTCCGGTCGAGTTATATGCATTGTCATCTATCATTTCTGCTTATCATGCACGGAACAGCGGCTCCTCTAACCAAATACCTCATAAACCGTGTTCAATCTATCTTTAATCAATCTGTCTTCGGTCGTTTTGAAATTGCTGTGTAAGTTTCTTTTTTCTATTATTAGTTTTTAATATCGAAAAAATTCGTTCGGAAATTATGTGAATATATTTTTTTATATCATACGATAGTGAACAAGCAGATTGCTATTCTGGTGGAAAGAGACAACCATCGCTTATAGACACCAAAGATGTTAATGGTGCGTTGCTATCCGTGTGCCGTGGTGTTAATGCCACTTGCCATATACCTAAGTTTCCCGGATGCCTTACAAACCAGGACAAGACCCCGCCACAAGGATAGCAACGCAACGCAATGCATATTTCATGTCCATAAGATATGTTTATCTCTTTCCATCATGAGAGCCATCTGCTTGTTTGCTGTCTTATGATAAAAAAATTGTATATAATGTGTAACAGACAGACACTACAGATTTTTATAGTAATATCGATTACGTATTTAAAATTTCTGTAACGGTTTGGCATTCAGCGACATTTTCTTTAGCATAAATACCTTGAGATCGTCTTTTGAATTCATTATATTAATAGCTATAAAGATATCATGGATGTCTAATTATTTTATTCTGAACGTGTAAATAATTGCCGCATACAAAAACACGTAATATCAAAAGAATGTTCCACTTCGTACACATATCTACCGACGAGCAAAAATAATGAGTCTGTTCTAATCCTACTAATATTATAAATGCGAAATTAACTCTGTCTGTTCTTCATTCCTAAACCACTGAACTGATTTGGATGAAATTTTGTACAAAGATAATATGTGACCCGAGAAAGGATATAGGATAGTATTAATTTAGAAAATTATAGATTTAATTCCGGAAATCCCACGGGAACGGAAACTATGCGGATAAAACTTCGTGACTGTTTATCTTTAATCTAAAATAAAAAAACGGTTTAGGTATATAAAAAAATACTTCTAACACCCGGACGAAGTCGCGGGTAAAAGCTAGTTTTTTATAAGCATAACCCGCAAAAACGGTTGGAGAAAATATGATTATACTTTTGGATTTCCCATTGTACATCTCTCCTTGTCTGGTTCATTCTTCTAATTTTTTTAAAATTAATTACTGTCTCGCCCGGGTCTGGTACCACCGCCTTACCTATTCCTGTCGCAATAGCGTCAGTGCTTGTCACTGTCGTGTTCCGATTTGGAGGGTGAGGTAGCCGGTAAACTTATGCATGTGGAATTAAGACCTCGCCACAAGATAGCAACGCAATATTACCATCTTTGGTGTCTATAGGTGATGGTTGACTCTTTCCATCAGGAGACCCATCTGCTTGTTTGCTATTTTATGAAAAAAAAAAGGTAGCCGTCAAACTTATCATGTAGCATAACATCCTTGCCATATCGACAGTAACGCTTTTGGTAACTATAGGCTTGGTTATTTCTTTTAGCACCAAACATGAGGTTTTGTGTCGCGGTCTTGCGCGCTATTCAACACCAAACTTGAGGTTATGTCTCGCAGGTCAGACGAAGCATAACTAGGTTTTTCTATGTATAAAAATCTCTACAACAGTTCCGAGTCTGCAGCTAGTAAGTTAACACCATTGTGCCTCAGAAAGGCGTGTAGCGCAGTAGATTTCAGTTACTGAGATAAAAATGATAACCAGTCGTTTTATTAGTTGGCAAATGCGTCGGTGGATTACCACGTATTCCGCCTTCCGACAAACTAGTGTAACGTCTATTGATTTGACACCTTATGCCTATTTTCTAGAGATTTTTGGTCTGGTCTTTTTAAGGGACGATTTTATAATACACGTAGAAGCAGAAATAATATTAGTCAATATATCTAGGATATAATGATCCTCGAGATGGCTTAAATTGAATCCACAATCTTAATAATTAGGCGACGGTTGTATATTTTCATCAGGTGATTTGATGTCCTATCATATAAATAAACATCCCATTAAACAAACCAATAAATTTATAATAAATTATAGGATTTAAGAGGCAAGTTATTTTACTGTTAACCTTGTCTCTTATTATCAAAACTCAATAAATCTAAGCTAAAAATCTAAAAAAAAATTATGATGATATGCACATTTTTATCATTTTTTATAGGAAACGATGCCGATGCCAGTAGAAGTAGCTGGTGATGCTGCAGAGTCAGTGTTAAAATGTATTACGGAAACCAATGTCCCGCCAGATGTCGTTCAAAATGTTTTGTCATGGACCATTAAAGATAAAGATCTAGATAACACTAAAAAATTCTTATACTGTTTTCTGTCAGACGGAGGCTACATAACAAGTGACTCTAAATTCGAAGTAGACAAAATAGTGAAACTAGCTGGATCACATAAACTCAAGAATGAGTTCAAAAAGCATATCGAAGATTGCGACAAGTTGGCAGGAAGTGACAAATATGATACTATATACAAAAAAGCTGAATGTTATGTTAAGAATTCTCCCATTATTTTTACTTTGTAATTATTATACTTAACGTATTTTATCAATAGTTATTAGTATGTTCAGTATGACATTATATTTAGATATTTATGTAAAAATATATTATTTTTTATTTATTAATTTTTATCATTTTCAGTTCATCTATATTAATCTATATTAATATCATAAATTCGAAAGTTTGGATGTATGGATGGATGGATGGATGGATGGATGTTTGTTACTCAATCACGCCAAAACCACTGAACGGA
>DWBA01001173.1:0-11114 GCA_018236825.1 Apodemia zela
GGATTTGGATGAAATTTGGCACACAGGTAGATGATGACCTGGAATAGCACATAGATTACTTTTTATCCCGAAAAAATAAGTCGTTCCCGCGGGATTTACCAAAAACTTTTATAATGCAGCGGGCTCCACGCTGCAGCTGGTATTTATATAAACTAGTGATCGACAGTGGTCAAAATTTGACCAAAGATTAAACAATAAAATATATTATAAATGCGAAAGTTTGGATGTTTGGATGTTTGGATGGATGGATGGTTTTTTGTTACTCAATCACGCCAAAACTACCGAACGGATTTGGATGAAATTTGGCACACAGGTAGATGAAGATCTGGAACAGCACAAAGGCTACTTTTTATCCCGAAAAAATGAGTCGTTCCCGCTGGATTCACTAAAAACTTTTATAATGCAGCGGGCTGCACGCAGCAGCTAGTTTCTCATAAAAACAACGTTGCCCGGGATTGGATAAGTGGCCGGTTGTTGACAGACTTGCCGCTATCACATAGTGGGACCGAGAATCTTCGGCTAATCATGGGTGCACTGGTTGTACCTCTGCCTATCTCTCTGGGGATACGGGTGTGAAGATACTTACGTGGCAGCCTAACGTCATAATACTACATACGTTGTCGCAATTCGCCGGCTTATTCGGCTGGTGAGATGAGTTATCGCTATGCCCAATTAAAGCCTATTTGCTTTTGGATGGGATGACCGTGACCGATAGCTTTACATAAAACATAAAATATTTTAATTCTTATCTATAACATAAGCGAATAATTATATCTGTCTGTACATCTAAGTTCTGACCTGCTTCCCACACTGTGTCACTTTCATTTTCAACAAAGACCTCACGACTCCTATTTAAGATTTTTAATAGTAACATATCATCATATTCCTAATACGGCTGTTACCTCCGTTTCGAATATGTCATGCTATTCCTATGGGTTGTACTATATCGTAGTATCTTCACGCCCGTATCCCCGAAGAGGTACAACGAGTGCACTCACGATTAGCCGAAGATACTCGGTCCCACAATGAGATAGGTGGCCAGCCTAACGCAAACCGGGCACTTATCCAATCCCGGGAAACATTTTTTTATCAGAAAACTGAAAAAACTCATTTTCTTGAGTTGCCCGACAAGGGAATCGAACCCGGGGACTCCTGTGGTCAATTCCGATACCGGACCACTAAACCACAGAGGCTAATACTATGTCATGGTAAAATATATTTTTTAAATACATAACACTTAATGTTTCTATAAATTTAATTGTTTTCAAACGTGGCTCAAAAATTGATGATCATCGAGATAATTGAGTTTGAGATTTTCACCAATTTGTTGTGAAGCAACTGCGAATCACAAAATTTAGCGACTTAATGGACGATGACTAGAGCGTATATTGACGACGCCTATTGAGATGTGTCTCAGATTTGATTCCCGACAGATACAAGGTTTAGTGAAATGAGCATAGATATTCGTATTTCTAAATTTGGATGAGATTGTTCCTGTTGCAATAACGTCAGTGCTTGTCACCGTCGTGTTCCGGTTTGGAGGGTGAGGTAGCCGGTAAACTTATGCATGTGGCAATGCACCGTTAATATCGTTGGTGTCTATAGGCGATGGTTGACTCTTTCCATCAGGAGACCCATCTGCTTGTTTGCTATCTTATGATTAAAAAAAATATCACACCAGATCCTTTGCCCTGTAGTCAATCAAACGTCAACAAACGCTCAAGTTCACCTCATAGCCGCATTGGCCACATTTAAGGACTGTCGTTTATTATGAACGATAACCGAAACCAACAACTTAACGTGGTTTTTCATGACATTGAACTGTTCAAATGCCGGTTTAAAAGATGACATATATAACTTGTTACTTCATTTTATTTTAATACAGAGGATTGAAATTTTTCCTAAAAGTTAAAGTTGCATTTCTTTAAAAAACACTACTAAGGTATCATGGTTGATTATAGGCTCACAAAATGCAATAAATGGAAAGTTACGAGCGTAGTAGAAAATAAGCGTCAATCTGTCTAGATATTGCAATAAAGAAACCGCTGCTGAGAACATAGAGGTCAGTAATAACTTGTATTTTGTAGATAAAGTCTACATTCAGTGTACGTTGTGAATTATGTACGACAAGTTTCAGTGAACCGGTTATTATTAAACAAAAATAATATGATAATATCTCAATAAGTTAAGAGCGCTTACAAACACGAGATTGAAATGACATTGTTTAGTATTTCACCTAACTAACTCAAATCCTTAGGACGGGATATGTTATTTATTAATTTTAGGTACATGGATCCAGCCAACCATCTCCTTCCTTGGGTTAGGTTAGGCCCAGCTTTTATATTTATTTTATTACATAGTAAAACGTATATAACGTTACACAAGTTTTACTTTCAATAAGAAATATTTTGATTTTGACATCTCAATTGTCCTGTAACAGAAGGGCAAAGTATAACTAAAAGTGTCGATTATAGGTCCATTTGGTAGCCCATCAGGTATTAAACTTGCCTTATCATTATCATGCAAGTTTTATACCAACTATCGAGGACCTTACACTTTAAAAGCTGTTAATCGGTTTGAGCTGCAAAGGGTTAAATAAATAATAGACCTATGTCCCACATACAAATAAGTACGCAAAATGTACGCACAAGCGTACTCAAGACTCTACAAAGTTTCAAGTATAAATAAATAAATATTTTCTACACTCTTTGGCGTCGGCACTTGGTGAAACTTCTTTTCAATGTAATTTTTCATATAAAATACACATGTACTGTTTCGCAATAAATGGAGGTAAATAATTTATTGTGAAACAGAACAAGTGTGGTGAGACATTATTAACTAATTATTATTAAAAAGGGCTACACTCACGTTTAATCTGTGTAGGTTCCGACTAGTTTCGGACCTATATGAGGCTCTTCATCAGGGTGAGTCGACGTTCTCGCGGTCGCATCACACCGATTAAACGTGAGTGTAGCCGTTTTTAAAAATAATTAGATCAAGTGTCTTTAAATATTGCATTAAACTACATATTTCAAATAAATGATTTTGTAAAATTGCAAGAAGCAGGAACTCCAAGCCAGCCCGACGACTTATGTAGAGTTAGTATTACGTATTTCAACTTTTGACGCATTAAGTTAAATGTTGTGAGCAGCTATATTAGCTACAGTAGACATATGGTAACAATTAAATATAGAAACGATCTGGAGACTGGAGATGAGACGATAGATGAGAGAGAGAGATAGTAGAGAATGAGTTGTGGCGAAAGATGGAGATAAAGACCTAAGTCCAACAGTGAACATCACTGCTGAGATAATGATGACTACGAATATTATAAAACCCGGTAATTAAGTTTAATCGTGATTTTAATACAACATAACTCAAATATGTAATAAATGTGAATATTGATAATAATTGAGGTTACATTCCTTAACGATGTGCGGAGTTACTGAAGTTCGTTCCCTTTATAAACTATTGGTTGTCAGAAGCGAGCTTATATATGTCAATCTTAATTAATCATATTAGCTGTTATCAAAGTGTTTACTAACAAGTATCTATTTGGTACTAGCTTTCCAAGTATGTTATTAATATGAATAAGTGAATCATCATTAAGTATATACACACGGGAATTATATCATTTTTATATTCTACCCATTCGTTCTCAACAAGTTGTTTAACTTTTTTTTGAAATATATTATAACTTGTTGGAGGCTGAATATGCCTTCGATTTGTTGATAGGTTGCCCTCGTGTTACATTGTGGGCTTAATGCTATGCCGTTAGCTAGACGTGGATTCACTAGTTACATTTTGCCTATTTATAAGATAGCAAATAAGTAGATGGCTCTCCTGATGGAAAGAGACAACCATCGCTTATAGACACTAAATATGTAATGAAATGCGTTGCTATCCCACGCACTAGGAGTGGGGTCTTAATGTCACATGCATAAGTTTACCGACTACCTTAACCTCCAAAACGGATTACAACAGTGACAAGCGCTGACGCTTTTGCGGTAGTGACTCATATAGCCAATCGTTCGCCTCTTACGAACTGCCTGGCAGAACGGCAGATGGTCTATTCTTTAAAGGGAGCCCGGACTAACACGGGGTAAATATTATCTGTATAAATTAAACAATACCAATACTTGCTTTTCACCACATATTCCTATAGAATTTCCTATTGAATTCAGATAACAATTAATTGAGAATGCTTTAAAGCTTCGTTTAGCTTTAAAACCGTAGTTTTTGTGTGATTGATGAACAAATTAACGGACTGACAACATATCTAATGATTAGTTTTTCGCTTCTGTTATCGATCTTTTAACACTTTTAAAAAATTTATATATACAGAAATTACTTTTCTAGCCTCTTTTTATTATATTATGTAAGTAATGATTCAATTATAATAATTAAGGTTTAGTATAATAATCAAGGGTAGTAATAAGTGTATATAAAATAAGGGTATATATATAAATGTGAATTTGTTTTTCAAAAGACCAGATGCAACCGAGTTTACAAATTGAAAGCATAGTACTTACATTGGTTGTCAGTTGTGTCGTCAATGTGTGCACCTTTTCTTTCGCGTCTGCAAGCTCTCTCCGTAACTTTCGAACCTGCTTGACAATATAAATAAAAACAATGTTACATTTATCTACCTCACACTCAAATATACTCTTTAGAGTAACATCTATATTTGGAAACTTGAAAGAGGTCTCTTTATTATAGTAGAAATTAGGTAAGACCAAATATTATATTACTAGCTGCAGCGTGCACCCCGCTGCATTATAAAAGTTTTTGGCAAATCCCGCGGGAACAACTCATTTTTTCGGGATAAAAAGTGGCCTATGTCCTATTCCAGGTTTTCATCTACCTGTGTGCCGAATTTCATCCAAATCCGTTTAGTGGTTTTGAAGTGCTTGAGCAACAAACATCCATCCATCCATACATCCAAACTTTTTATCCCGAAAAAACGAGTCGTTCCCGCGGGATTCACCAAAAACTTTTATAATGCAGCGGGCTGCACGCAGGGTTAGAACAATAATAAGAGTAGCGACACATTGTGTGACATATCATACAAAATTGTTATTGAGGTTTTTTCGGGGATAAAATTAAGATTTCTGTAGCAGCTCGGAGTTTGGTTGTGGTGTGGGCACCCGTACCTTAGATAAGCACGTAAAGCTATCGATCCCAGTTATCAAGAAATGAGCTATATTCGGTATCAGCTTGGTAAAATGCGGCCATGAGGATTGCCACCCATCTCGTCAACCGACAAATCGCAGGTGCATCTATAGTCGCGACGACACACGCCTCTGTGATTTGTCGCTGATAGAACAGAAGTATAAGTGTTTCACAATATATACATAATTCGCATAATTACAAATAGAGTTTCACCAAGCGCCGACGACAAAAAGTATAAAATGTGTATAAAATATAAGCTGGACGTAGTTCTGAGAATCACACATCTGCTTCCGAAAACAAACATCCCGAAGACATCCCGAACAGAAAGAGAAGAAGATATGCTATAACATCGTGATTACTAATTAGGTGCTCTAGCAGTTTCGCAATGCCTTGACCGGGTCTGGTGCCACCGCCTTATCTTATCCTGCCGCAATTGCGTCGGGGCATGCTGATGTCGTGTTTTGGTTTGTAGGGTAAGGTAGCTTGAGTACTTATGCATGCGGCATTAACACTCCGCAACACGGATGGCAACGCACCATTAACATTTTGCACTAGCAGTTGTTATCTCTTTCCATCAGGAGAAGCATCTGCTTGTTTGCTATTATAATAATTAAACACGAGGGATCGCGGAAAGAAAGTATAAAATAAATTGTCATATATCTTCTATGATACGACGACGGCGTACCTTATAAAAGTACAGACAATGTGTATGACTATTTATAGGGATGTTAGTTGAACGCCGCCCCGCCGTCGGCATGTCTTGCGTCACTGGTGTCGTCTTAGACATTTATGTATTTTTATAATAGCTAGTTATGTTCATGGTAAATGGTAATCAAAAGTTGTTTTCAGCAAATTAATAATTTGTACAATAATAAATATTACAATAATAAATGTTTCCAGCTAAACTTGGACTAAACATGCTCAAAATGGCCATCAGTCGTCAGACTCTACGCACACAGTGACAACGTAGAGACACATTTCATATATTTTACTTGCCCCGATCCCGTATCAGCGTCCGATACCGATATCGGATCGGATGATGCGGAAACGCTCTAATTACTGCGGTCTCATTGCCAGGTACAAAGAAAAGGACACATAAATAAATGTTATAAATGTCCGGGTCGGGTCCGACGGTATTCTGCAATGCAGTTAAGGAAACTGAAATTAAAGTTTTTTATTTCTCTTATCTCCATCAAATTTACATTCCGCGGCCGACGGCTGAACGGCGCCGTATGGCTCCGAACTACTCCGAACGGCTCCATACGGACTCCGTGACAAATAACCGACTCCGTTGGCAGGCGACGATCCCATTGACAGTGCCGGATTAGCCACGTAGCAAGAGGAGCAAATGCTACGGGCCCCCCGCGTTTGGCGCCCCGAGCACCAAAGTTGTCTGACCGTGAAAATGTATTTAAATTAGATTGAAGTGTGCAAATATTTTTTCCAATAGATATAGTTACAATTCTTACTCAAAGATAATAGTTACATCAAAATGTCCGATTATAATTTAAGCTATAATCTGCTGCAGTGGCGTAGCGTGACTAGTCGGGGCCCCATATAAAATTTTCTATGGGTAAAGATTAGGGTAAAGATTTCTCACAAAAAAAATATGCTAAGCGGTTGACCCTGCAGGCCATCCCTGGAACTTCCCGCCAAATTAAAGTATTTTAAACTTAAGGAAGCAAAACTATACCTAAGAGCTCAAAATCTAAAATTTGTAAAAATTACAGCATTTTAATTATGAAAAGATAAATATTTTCAAAATTACGATCGATTTTGAATGTTCAAATGGAATTCAACGCAATTTTTGTGTCTAAAATCTTTTATTAGCTATTAAAATGTACAGGTTGAAAAATGTCGAAAAAAAATTTCAAAACAACATTTTTTAGTAGCAAAGTTCATAGAAATTTGTTTGAAAAATGACGAACGATGTTGCGGCAAAAACATGTGTGTTTAATAATTATATATTTAGCAAAAAAACAAGATGGTTACCGCGTCATTTAAATTTAAATTATTATAATATCCTTTGTAAGTAGTTAACAATAAAATTATATTCACTGAATATTGTACATTTTAACAGGCGCTACATATAAAATTACACCTTTGTTTATACCTTTAGGACATCTTCGTCTGTATGATTTTGTCTTATATGACTATATAATTTTATAATAATCTATACACAAACAGTACCTAACTAATAACGCAAAATCTCCACGTCATTATTCAGTCCATCAAACTGAAAATCTTTAGCAAAAAAACGGTCAAGTGCATGTTGGACTCGTATACCGAGGGTTCCGAACAAACTTGTAGGTAACTTTAGCTACACATCATTGTAATATCATCATATGGTTTTTTGTGATGAAACTAAACATTTTCGGTTTTCGGATTTTTTCCTTTACATGTGCTGTAAAGTATTGCTTTTTGCCAAATTTCATAATTCTAGGTCAACGGGAAGTACCCCATAGGCTTTGATTCCCTTTTGAAATCGCAAAAAAACGCAAAATATACGATATAAATGGTCATAACTTTTGATCGCGTTGACTTACAAGTTTGATTTTCTCACAGCTGAGAGGGACCGTAGACCCGAGTACTTGATGTAAATTTCAACTTGATACCTCCACACCTTGCCGAGAAAAAGAGTCTTGACAGACGGACAACGAAGTAATCCTATAAAGGTTCCGTTTTTTCCTTTTGAGGTACGGAACCCTAAAAAGAGGTCAATGTTTAAAAATATGTTTGTTGGGACTTCGAACACACGAAATGTCATGGGGAACCTATTATATTTTTTTCGTCATATTTTTGGACAAAGTTCCATTTTTTATGGACTGCATATTGAATTATCAGATGAGGTGAGTGTGGTACATGTTGCATATGCCGGGTTCTGAAACAGTATTTAGATGTTTAGAAATATGATATACCTACTTAGTAATAAGACAACCACATTTTTTTACTTTTTATTTTTAATTAACACTCATTTTTAACATTGTGTGTTTTTATAGTGGAAATAAAAACTTTTATTATTTTTTTCACCTTTGTACGGACTGAACAGCATATTTTTTACAAATATTTAAACTGGTACTTCTTATACATATGCGTCAATATCAACAGCAGCCTGTAAAATAAGATACCTATACCTAAATCGTGACTATGTGGCAGAGTTCCCCAACATCTCGCCCAGGTACGTGGCACTAGAGGCGGATGCCACCGCCTTACCTATTCCAGCCACGATATAGTTTAAACTTATTGCTGCCGTATTCCGGTTTAGAGGGTAAGGTAGCCGGTAGACATACGCATGTGGCATTTTCCCGTCACACGGATAGCAACGCACAATTAACATCTTTGGTTTGCTATCTATTTTCGGTTCGATTCACTCTGCGGAGCCCGCGTGAGAAACGGAGTGAAGATACTTTAAACAAAAAACATTTAATATGTGCTTACTCAGTTATCACAGAGGCCGCCCAAATCTATGAAAGCTCCTTCCGACATGAAGCTTTTCTGACTGTCACAATGACGACAGTGGGTATGTATGTACGAGTATAATATGTGAGTGTATGTATGTGTGTATACTTTTCACAACTTTTGAAGGGATTGTAAGCGCGGAACGCGGTTGACGACATTCAAATAGGTTTCACCAAACTTAGGTCCCCTGAATTCTTTTCTGAAACCGATTCGGCTCAGTGGATTTTGAGAAATTTTATAAAACCCACAAAATATCACTAAGACAATGTTTTTTAAATTACCTCCCAGAATAATGCATCGATTGATTCTAAAATCTAAAAAGACTTTTAAAAATATCAATGTGTCAGCGATAAGATTAATAATTGGTCATGATCGGTTGTTGAAGTTTTACTTTCGTATACCCAAACATAAGTAGATTAATAATATTGCGAGCCGAGTAGTATTGCGAGTCGAACTCGTGCACGAAAAAGTAGCCAAGTGCCAAGTCGGACTTGCCCATGAAGCCCTTGCCCGAGTTGCCCGTTGCTATTATTTTTTATCAGAAAATAAAATAAAATGGTTTTTTTTCATAGCGTTTGTATGAATGACAAAGTTGTATTTGCGTTTTTTGAAAATGTATTATTTATTAAAAACTTATGATGATATCTCGCTCAAACGAATTTTCGTTGAAAGTTTCCATTGAAATCTACAATACATATTACATACCTTAGAGTAATAATTCTATGTTACATACATATTTTTTTTAGTTTTCTCACTCTCTTATTTTAAAAGTTAGAGGGGGAGGGACTCTCATTTTTCCACTTTGGAAGCGTCGTCTCGAATTTTGACGAAAAATGGTTTTAGGAATCTTAATGTCATTTTTAAAGACCTGTCCATAGACACGTATAGGTTTGATGAAAAAAAATTATTTGGTTTCAGTTCCACGTATGGAGTGCCCCCTTTAATTTTTTGAATTATTTATTTTTGTTCAAAATTCGAATAGCGGTTACTAGAATACATCAACCTCCAAAGTTTCAACTATGTAAGCTCAATAGTTTGGGTAAAATATGGCTGTGACATACGGACGGACGGACAGACAGACATGACGAATCTATAAGGATTCCGCATTTTGCCATTTGGCTACGCAATGCTAAAAACACAAAAATTCTAATATTTAATATGACGGCCGTTTATTTAAAAAAATGCTAAGAGTTGAAATATTAAAAGTTTTTGCAACATTTACGAATCTGAAGATGTTAATTATTATTTCTATACTCAAATGTGAGGATTGAGTGAGCACGCTTACTTTCTCATTTTACAAAATACTTCGGAACTTTTTACTAATTCGAAATGGATAATAATATTTCAAAGAAGTAAATGAGCAGAAGGTGCACCAGATGGTAAGAGGTCTGCCCACGGACATCATCAATGCCAATCTTGCAGTAGTGTTGCCGGTTTTTCTTAAAGGTCTTTAAATGAGTAGTATCCGTTCGGAAAGCCCTCGTCTGTACCGGGGTGGGCGAGCTGCACAAACACGACCAGCAGCGGCCAAGCAAGCATGCGCTGGCTGTCGCACGACCACTAATTGTCGTCAGGGGTTCTGGTAGTTAGCGCATTGACACTTTAAATGTTTAATAAATGTCACCTGAATATAATAAATGAATGTCATTTACACGTATATAAAACTCTTTGGTGTAATGAAACTCTTAGTTTCTGTCATGTGGCCGCTGTGTGTGCTTCTCGTGGGGTGAGATCAGTTTTTTTCAATTATTATCGTGAGGCGAACGACGGCATCAAATATTTAATCTGTTTAACAATATCACATTATTATCACGTATCTGAAATATTTTAGTGTAAAACGAATTTAATACGAGAAGAACTGGTATTTGGGAAATAATTCAACTGCGGTAAAACTGGCAATAACGTAGAAGGTTCACTGTATTTTCGGTTGTGGTATTCAGAAAACTTTTAGAGGACAAGAGAAACTATCACCAGATTCCTGAAAGCTCGCTCGGAAAATCTGGCGATACCAAAGCGGACGTTAAATAAAATGCTACAACTTCACAACGTATATTAAAGTCTTTGAAACTGCAACCGGGACAATCAGGATTTAGGGAAATCGGGAACGATTGGTCAAAAGCGCCCAGCACGTGCTGTCATAGAGGCCCACGACGCCGGGGGTATAAGGTCCACAGCATCAGGCTCAGCCAGCACCCAGCACACACTGTAGAGGGAGGTCGCGGCTCGGTTACAACCAGCCAGAATTTAGCAGCTATTAAATAGCTGGACCAAGATCGACGGAGAGAGCCTGCCATAAGGATGATTGGTTACTTATACGCTCGTGCTGTTTATTAGTTTAAAGTTCGACTGCCGGTCGCAGACTGATTCAGATTCGGCCTTTTATAGGTTCCCATTCGTATCCGTGCTATAATAATAATAATAATAATAAATATCTTTATTAATTAATTCAAAGTACATACACAAATATTAATGAAAAGATAAAA
>DWBA01001174.1:0-11113 GCA_018236825.1 Apodemia zela
CACACACATTTGGGACGACATGGGCAAACATTTGTGTGATGAGCATAGATGTTTGTATTTCTGTGTTTGGGTGTTTATTAAATACATTTGAGCATTTATATATGTATTTCTATGTATTAGTATCGTTGACTAACACCCTTATTACAAGCAAATAATTTGCTTACTTTGGGGTTAGATCAATTCGTGCAATTTGTCCAGTCATATTATTATTATTATAATGTATGCAATACGTATATTACAATTATGTATATCTAAGATTATCTACAAGTTTGAACGGAACCCTCAGTATGCTAGTCAAATTCGCACTTGACCGGGTTTTTTACATATAAAGATTAGTGAAGCCGTCGATTTAATTTTCTTAAGTGATCAATATAGTTTTGTTTTTCGTAGGCATCAATTGTCGGAAGTGTCGTTCGTGTTGAAAGCTATTACAACACTAACGGAGTCGATGAAAAAAGCCCCTCCGGGTAAAGTGGACTCTGCGGCGTGGCAGAAACTAATAGGTGAGTGATGAAATCGTTCTAAAGGAGGCGTGATGATGAGAGGGGAAATAGTCTTAGATGATGATATCTGGCGTAACAATGACATTAATTTCTGTGCAAATGACGGTACTAGATGTTTAATACTCGTGTGGGCGGTGTGGGCCTTCGCCCACGGCCTCGCGGTGTAAAGGGCTTCGCGCCTCGATGCACATAAAAAATCTAAGCTTTTTTAATCAGAGGCATCAGAGGGTCACGCAAAATGTATCTTGCTCACATTCAATTTCGGTCCTGCCTCGCCAATGCTCAGGGCGAAGCGGTTTCGAATCGAATTCTTGGAATTAGGTTTTCAAAATTTGGTCCTATTTAACTACAAGGAGACACGGCTAAATAACCAGCTCCGTCCCGCTAGCAACGCAAAGTCAAGTATTTGCATTTTGGAAAGGCCAAAATTATGGGTATATTAGGTGCTAATTAGGTGTCAAGTTTAAAAATTAGGTACTCAAAAATTTTCTTCGCTACGAACTGTTGAAATTTGCGTTTCTGGTAAAGCGTGTCGCTATTAACGCTGTGACAATAATAAATATACGATTTAACCTTGACTTTGCGTTGCTAGCGAGATAGAGCTTCAAAGCAGAGAGAGCTAAAAATCACCCTTTGTCTTTCTGACAGCTTTGAATTAGAATACTTGTAGTTTTGGGTGCATATGTGCGTGTGAGTACATCACTGGACATTTCAATCACCTATTTCGCTATTGTAGCAGGAATATGTAAAGTGGTGGTACCAGACCCGGGCAAGACGTTGCAGAATTTTACCACTTGGTACTAAAACAGGACTCTTTTGGTTCGAAGGACTAAATTATTTTTGATTTTTACGAATGTTTCATAACGCCGTTACTACTTGATGCATAAACTCATCCAATTTTTTACATCAGAACGATGAATCAAGTGTGATGCCTACGTCATTTACAAACAGTTAGTCCACAGATCATCTTAAATATCACATAGATTTCAATAAATAAAGTCATAGCGCATGGTACGTGCTGTGCATGTTTATTTTATAATACGTGTATACCAAATCTAGTGTATTTTGAAATGATCTTATGCAGTTCCTAATATGTCCCCAATGTGCCCAACTCTATTGTTCGTGGTATTTTTTATTGTGTCATAGAATAACAATACAGCTCTTGTGGTGTAAAAATAATCGTCACCTATAGACACCAAAGATTTTTTTTACCATAGGATAGATAGATTTTTACCACGTGTTGGTTCGGGCTCCTTTGAAGACTAGACCAACTGTTCTGCTAGGCATGTCGTATGAGGCGACTATAATTGGCTATGTGCGTCACTACCATCGTGGTTACATAGATACATATATAGAGTTCAGCATTGTCTCGCCCGGGTGGATTGTGTATACCAAATCTAGTGTATTTTGAAATGATCTTATGCAGTTCCTAATATGGTGGTGACTTAAAGCGACGAAATAAATACGTGGTACCCAACCAAGCTCGACTTTATTTCCGAAACACTCGTATTTAAAAATGTATCGTGATAGTCTTACTGTGATAAAAAAATGTAAAGACTCATTTGTAAATGTGTCGGTTTGTTCTGTGAACAAAATACCAGACAGGTTAAATAATTGATGTAAATCTAACCAATATTCAGTACTATAAGTTGCACATTCATTATTATCCTATTGAATATTATTGTAGATAGAGGGTAGATTCTAATTTTTAACCACGCCTGATTTAGTGTTTTAATTTTATCTTAGAATAAATAACGCATTGTTTATAACAAAATATGAACCATAATTCAATTTCGTGAATTGTAATTTAGTTAATCACATTGTAAGTACCTGCATTCACAATTGCTGATTGATTAAAGAGAACAGTGATGATATTATGATAACATTTTACCACTAAAATTTAACAGTCAATAATGAATAATAACCTCTAACTATACCTGTTATTAGGTTACGGTTCATTCATATCTTTTCGCATACTTTAATGTTTGCGAATTACATGAGGCGCATAAGTAAATTAATCAGTTGTTTCCTTAATTCTAGCAGTTTCCGTCTGCAGTATTTGCTTTTTTTTTTTGTAAAAACCGCAATTATACGTACTGCACTTTATCCATCCCTGTAACGCATAAAAATGGATGAGGTTATGCCTCAAGGAGTAAAGGCATTATAAAACATTCGTAAAAACAAAAAAGTTATATGCCTTCCAATCTAATTGTTCTTGAGCTTAATATCCTTGGTTAGAGGTGCTGAGCACTGTGTAAAACTTTGATCGATGTAAAACTTTAAAAATCGTGAAAAAAGTTAAAGAGAGAAACCACACTAGGCACTGTTGTGGTGCTGTAATCGTTGTTTTGATGAGTTGATTGTGATCGGTTCGCAGGCGTGTACCCGGCGGTGGCCCGGCTGGCGGCGGGGGGCCGCGCGGCCGGGGCGGCGGGCGCGCTGCGGGCCGCACTCGAGCAGTTCGCCGCGCTGCTGGCCGCGCCGCTCTAGCGCCGCCGCCTCTACACCATACAGATATAGGGCACGCGCCTGTAGCGGTCAGTACCACACACACACACACTCGAGCAGTTCGCCGCGCTGCTGGCCGCGCCGCTCTAGCGCCGCCGCCTCTACACCATACGGATATAGGGCACGCGCCTGTAGCGGTCAGTACTACACAATATTATCCAATTCCAACAATAATACATACATATTTGTCAAACTAATAATCTCCTTTTTTTATTCGGTTGGAAGGTAATCGAAATTTTTCTTTTCCAGTTCTGTCAAGGTGACATCGCAGCGGCCTTCTCAATACTGAAAACCTCGTTAGATATAATGTGAAGACAATATTTCAACCTTATGTTAAATGGATAAGGTTCGAAATTGGCACATTACAGGGGTACAAGTTGGACGTTGTAAACCAAATGTTAGACGGAGTTATCTTAGACATAGTTAGACACGAAATGTAGAATATTACTTGACACATTACGAAAAGCTAGAAATTATGAAAATCTAAATTTTATTTTACAAAATTAAATTTTGTTTAAGTTATGAACTTTTTACATGTATAAAGCTTATAAGAAAAAAAAAATTCAAATTTTACCTCCCAATTTATTCTCCTCAACGGTGTAGCTGTATTGGCATTGGTAGATATGCTTAAGGTATTAGGTTCTGATCCCGAAACGAACAATTCTAATTTTAAATTTTAATTTCATTATAGTTGTATATGTGTTTTAGCACTAACCCAGTGCTTGGGAAACTTAAAAAACTTTAAAACCAACAAAGAAAAAATTTCGACTCGCTAGGATTCGAACCCGCTACCCAGGCCGGGGCCACTCTACCAACTGAGCTAGTGTCGACAGGTTGAAAGCGTTGAAAGGTTTGTTGTTTTTAAAGTTTTTCAGTATAGTTTACTAAACAATTATCACACCATTTACCTTTCGAGGTAGAACTATATGCCTTCAGCTCTGCTACTTCGTTTTTATCGTTAGACAATTTATTTCATCGAGATTTGCCGACCGGCAAATCGTATAGTAATAGGTTAAAGAGATGGATGTTCATCGCCGCATTTGGAGACTAACAACGGCTTCTTATTTGAAAAAATCGAGACTGACAGTTTTATATGCTACCCGAGGCTAAAAGTGGTTCTATTATCATTCCAATTTTTTTACCCACTTTTTTCATTTATTTAGTGTTGTGGTAGCTTATAGTAAACTATATTTATCAATCTAGCAACACGCCCTGTGAGTTGCCCTATAAAATAAAAGTACTTGTAGGTTAGAGGTGATGTAAATAAATATTGAAAATTTTGTATGAATGTGTGTAGATTCTTACTCACACACACATACAATATACTAAAATAAGTATCTGAATCAGCTTATAGTAAAATAAGTGTCTGAATCAGCTTTAAAGAAAGTGTTGTTGCTATAACAAAGGACTATTTTATAGACTAGACTATATAGGAAATAGCTGAAGTTAATTCATAAAATTACCAAACTTCAATTCTCTTAAAACAGCTCACTTTAGATCTTATTCACTGCTAGACCACCGCCACTTTGGCTTCTGTATTTGATGCTATTTCGTGGACACATTCAGATAAGATTGTGTTTGTGGTCTTTACAATCCATAGTTAAATGCTACGTAAAACACAATATAAGGTCTTTCCAAAATAGGTGACCAAATTTTTACACAGTATTTAGTATACCTAACCAAAGACATCAAGCCAAAAAACAACTTGATTCAAAGGACTATTTTTTTTTTTTTTAAGAATGTCACATAATGGTTTATTTTTAAAAATGTCACATTTGGCATAAAATCATCCACTGTTTACGTCAAAGCGATAGTTGATATGTGATGCGTACGCTATTTATTACCTATTACTTACGAGTCTTGTGCAATTCCCAAACATTAATCAAATTCATGGCAAGAGGTAAATGAACTGTAGGGTAACAGCTAATTTGATTATTACAAATTATTCACTATTATTGATTGATTGATTCAATATTATTGATTGAGTTTTAGACTAGACTATCTAATTTAAATTTAAAATGTTATCATAATATCATCACTATTTTTAAACAATCAGCAAGCAAGAATCCGTTTATTTCAATGTGACTTTATTTAATTACAGTTTACGAAATTCAATATGGTTTAAATTTTATTACAGCCAATGCGTTATTTAATGTTAGGTCACCACCACCACAACACTAAAATTAAGCGAGACTAAAAATTCAAACCTACCCTCTATCTACAATAATTTTTAATTAGATAGCAATTAATTTGCAACTTACAATACTCAGTATTGGATAGATTCATATAGATAATTATTGGACGTATCTGCTATTTTGTTCACAAAACAAATGGACATATTCACAAATGAGTCCTTACACTTTCCGTCACAGTAGCACTCTCGCGATTTATTTAGTGTTTCACGCATTAAGTTCAGCTTCGTTGGATATCACGTATTAAATATCACGTTAAATTATCACCTTAATAACAACTGCAGAAAATTATTTCAAATTACTCTTGATTTAGTAGATGCTTTGAAACTTGGCAATTTTTGTGGATACGTGGTTATTATTCATTTAATGAGATCGATGTGAAGTCTGTTACGGTCGATGGACCAATAGTTTACGGTGGACGTACGATTTAAATGTCATTCATAGCTCAGACATAAACGAGTGGATGATTTTATGCCTAATGGAACAAAACCCACGATGAATTATACTAAAATTTTTTAAAAAAATAGTCCTTTGAATCGAATTGTTTTTTGGCTTAATATATTTGATTAGGCATACCAAACATTATGTAAAAATTTGATCACCTATTTTGGAAAGACCTTATATAAGTAGAAATGCAGCTTATCAAAGTTTGTATTGGAAGCGCACTCGCCAAACACACTAGCAAACATATTACATTCGTCGCTGCACCTACTCTACTACTTAACTCGTGTCACAGCAACGTCTCACTTCCACCTGTTCCATATTATATAATGAATAATGAGGCACTAAAGTTTGAACCACACTTGTCTAAGTAAACTTGTACAAATTGCAATTTGTGTCCCTTAAAAGCCCTTTCCCAGTTTATAAAATTAAAAAATCCCACGAGTGTCAACTATTAAATCTTCCGCGAACCTTTTTTATTTTGTAAAATTATTGTATTAATTTATGATATAACTTATTTTGTACATATATGATAGTTGTAAGATAATTTGTTTAAGGCCATACCACACTCCCATGTAGTGCTAAATCCGGATGCACGCTAGAGTGTTTTTTCAAGTCTCCTCTTCACATAAGGCCATGATGGCCCATCAAATGCTGGGCCATCATTGCCGCCATGATCGGGCAACTCTCCACACAAACGTGAACAATCATTTAGTATAATATTTATTGATTAATGCACTTGTACTGTTTCACAATAAGATAGTAATAATTTATTTCCAACCGGTTTCGCTTACACAAGCATCCTCAGGGTATTTAAATGTAAATAAATTATTACTATCTTATTGTGAAACAGTACAAGTGTATTAATCGATAAATATTATCTTAAAATGGAGTTCTACCAAGTGCAAGATCAAAAGTGTAGAATATATTAAAAAATATATGAAAACCTACAAAAAAGTGGTAAAACTATGTTTTTTAAATAACTTCCAAATTAATGCACTAATTGAGTACAAAATCTAATCAGCTCTTTTCCTAAAAAAATTTATCCGTTCGGCAGTTATCGTAGGATTCGTAGGCGAAAAATGTGTTTTTTCGTCATACACAAAAAAACGCAATCAAAAGATGTTACGTATGTGTAGCTAAGGTTACCTACAAGTCTATACGGAACCCTCGGTATGCGAGTTCAGCTCTCACTTGACCGGTTTTTTATTTAAAAAAAATATTTTACAACAAAATTAAGTAAAAGGTATCGGAGACTAAAGGAATTACTTACTGAATCCTTTTAAGTAACTTAACACCCATTTATTAATTTAAATCAAGTAAATTAATTATCTTTACATAAATTTTTCAAAAGAATATTGAGACACATAAATAGTTAATAATTTCTAATATTAATTATTTGTTATTCGTAATTAATTTTATTACTACTAAAACTATTCAACAAGCACGCTGATGTGTCACAGTTCAGTATAATAATATTACATATGTCGCAGGCAAATTCTATAATTCGCCCGTATACAAACGGCGTCGTCATTTTAAAAACGTTAAAGTTCAATACAAATTGCCGATGGCAAATTAGTGATGTCATTAGCTGAATCAATGTCAACTATCAGCTCAGAGTTCGCTGACGGTCGACGGAGCCTCCTTTTTCCAGGTGTGGGACCTAAAGGCAACCTAACAAACCTACTTCTTTTTTATGTAAGAAGCCGAAATAGGGATCTAGTTCTAAATAAACTTCCCATAGACATAACAAGTAATTTAAACAATATGCCGCTGCAATTTGTTTACAGCGGCGGTAAATGTCAGCCATATTATATAATGACGACATTTTACATTCGGCGCGAGGCATTTTATAAAACGTATTTATCTTTGTAATCTGAAGACGCCATTTGTAAGTGGACGAATTATAAAATTATATGAAGTGTATTATTATACACATATGGAATGTATGTATATACACATACGTGTGTGTGTGGCAAGTACATATCCTTACGTATATTTATTTCCTTTAAATACACAATCCTCAATTTAAATATCGGTTATAAATCTCTCGAATGCTCTCTTATGCTTTGCACTAAGCTGTGCAAAACATTACACACGCCACCATACGTTTAAAACACACACACACACATGTACATTGTACATATATATACTAATTCGTTTATGGTCATAATGTGTCATCAAAGAGATTTTATTGTTAAGCATATGGTAAAAATAAGTAATAGTTTATTTATCATAAAATTGGCAGAGATAAGAGATTGGCAGGTTTACGAGTAGAAGATGTCCACCTTGGCTTGAAACGGGTTGTGTGCCAGAATTGAAGGGTATCAAAAGTTTATATGAAAGTCCTTAGGTTTTTGTTTTAGAGTTTAACGGAAGCGAAGCCGCGAGCAGCAGCTAGTTTTATTAGGTTTTAACCGATTTGGTGTAACTTTAATAATAGTTGAAACAAATCGGCACTCTTATGAGAATTAAATAAGCTACGCGTCATACATGATTCAAACTACCTGATTGATATTGACGCAGGTTATTCTTAAAATTAATGTGCTAAATTAAAATTTATCGAACTTAAGTCATTCAAATTAAACTGGTATATTTTAGAAGCTTATTGGTCTTACATTGTATAATATCTTCGCGATAGAACCCAATAGAATAAATTTGCTATAACGATTAAGCGTTTGTTTCACGTGGGTGTATTTCGAACAACGAAAAAATAATTAAGTTAAAGAAATTGAAAATGTCAACTAAGATGTTTGTGCGTGTTCAGTGAACTTTTGTCTTTTGTTAAGATGTTAATTTTGTTTTAGGTGCTCTTTAATTTTTTTCAATATACTAGATTTCAAGAGTATTAAGATTGGATATAGATGTTAGTGATTTAATAATCATCCATTGTATAACGGATCAGTATTAAATAAATCTCTCTGCTAGTTTATTTTTCATGAAAATGAGAACTATTTTCTGTGAAGAACATAAATGTTCATATTTACTTGCAAATTCTAATATTGTTTTCCTTCAGTAAAATGACTTAAACATTTTTGTGCTGTGTTTTGAAATCTGTAAAGAAAAATTTTTCTAGTCTTGCATTGTAAGGGGTAACTTTAAAGTGTTATCAAAATGGATTGTCAAGAATCTGAAGCCTTAAACACTGATACTCGACATATTACAGTGCAGAAACTTAAGTGTGATGTTAAGGATGATTTATATACTAAAACTTTCATGGAAAAGCTACGACATATAAAATCAAATATAACAGTAGAACCAGTAGTATTGTTGAGTGTAATTCCAAGTATAATTACAGTGTTCGGCATGCAAAATCTCAATTTAGATAAAGCGTGTCAAGTTAATTTAAATTTTAGTGAAGATGTGTGTACAGCTTTACGTCTTCGCATACGTTCCAATTACAGCTTCGAAGAAGATCAAGTTCAGAAATTAATAGCATCTATGGAAGCATGGCGAAGCGTAATTCAGTGTGGTATACCAACTATTCTAATGATGTTCATTGGAGCTTGGAGTGATAAGACGGGACGAAGAAAAATTTGTATCTTAATGCCTGTATTTGGAGAATTCATAAGGTGTATTCTTGATTTGATCAGCACGTACTTTTTTCACGAAATTCCGGCAGAATTGACTGTCTTTATGGATGTAATATGTCCATCTTTAAGTGGCGGATGGTATGTTTTATCTCTCGCTACTTTTAGCTACGTAGGAGATATAACTCTTAAAGACACCAGAACATTTCGGTTAGGTATATTGTCGCTATGTTTAACGGTTGGACATCCACTTGGAACCGGAATAAGTGGCATCTTGCTACGATGCTTTGGTTATTATGGTGTATTCGGAATTTCTGCATTTATGCATTTTATCAACCTAATTTACGTTTATTTTGTTATAAAAGATCACAGATGGCTTGCGAAAACAACAGAGGTAAGAACGTCTCGTAAATGATATATTTTATATTTAGTGGTACTGTGTGTAACAAGGTCGAAATATTTTGCAGAAAAAGAAAAATCGGAATAAATGTACAAGGTTTTTGGCAAGTTTTTTTGATTTTAACAGTCTCAAAGAAACTATACGGATTGCATTGGTGAAAGGTCCGAATAATAGAAGACTAAGAATATGTTTAACCCTTATCGGTGTTTGCTTAACTTTTGGAATAACAAAGGGTAAGGTAACAAAGAGTTTCACTCTTATTTATATGTTATTTCATATTTTATCAGTGTCCTACCACTAATTTATATAGTACTAGCAGTTCGCCGCGACTTCGTTCGCGTGACCCAAAAACATTATTTCTCTTTGCTCAGTGGGGTAAAAAGTATCCTATGTCACTCCTGGATAATGCAGCTTTCTAAAGGTGAAAAAAAAATTCGAAATCGGTCCAGTAGGACATTAGGACAATGTGATAGGTGCAAGCCTATCGCCAACCGGGCACTTTGCAGAGGTGTATAAGGTTTTATTTTTTAAGTTTATCTATACAGTTTTCTTACAAAAACACTTTTTTACAGAAAAATACTAAGCCACACGTTTAATTACTCTCTACTCGTCACCTACTACTACTACTAATTGATAAATATTAAGTAGTTAACGGAAAATAGATAGAGCTGTAAAATAATAAAATTCGGGACAGAGGTGTCAAACCTTTAGAAAAGAACCTAGTCAGCATAACTAAGAAAATAATTATTTCAATTATTAAAATACCGCTTTTATGGTCTAGTGGTCCGGTGTGTGAAGTTCCCACACGAGGTCCCGGCTTCGATTCCCGAGACAGACAATTGAAAAATATGTTTTTTAAATTTTCTTACTTACTTTTTTTTTGATACTTTTTTTTTTCAATTTTCTGACAAAATCAACGTTTCTCGGGATTGGAAAAGTGCCTGGTTGGCGATAGGCTTGTCATCTATCACATTGTGGGACCGAGTATCTACGGCTAATCGTGGGTGCACTGGTTGTACCACCGCCTACCTTTTCGGAGATACGGGCGTAAAGACACATCTTTTTTTTATTTTTTTTTATAAATACCAGGGCTTTAGAAAAAATACAGGCTGGTTATCCCAGTTCTTTTATATTTCCCCACATTTCTAATAATGCTGTGAATATTTGATACAAGGAAGTGTGTTTTTTGCAGGAGAACTGAACATGATGTACATATTTTGTCGATATCGCTTTAATTGGAATGATTTGGATTACAGCATATTTTTCACGTATAATTTAGTTACACATGCTATTGGTGAGTATGTGATATATAAAATAATAGTAATTTCAAAAATTAAAACGACGTCAAATATCAACTATCCTCATATTTCAGAAACTACTGAACCGATTTTATTGGAACTTGTGCTCCTAAGTGAGAACATATCTGATATAAATCAAAAAGAATAATCTTGATATAATAATAATAAATAATAAATATTCCGGGACAAATTACACGAACTGATCTAACCCCAAAGTAAGCAAATTATTTGCTTGTGTTAT
>DWBA01001175.1:0-11106 GCA_018236825.1 Apodemia zela
ACGCTCTTGAGTCCAAGCTGGGCACACTTGTAAGGTGTGCTCAGCGGAGTCTTCCTCGTCGCTGCAGTGGTGGCAGGCAGCATTTGGCTCTTTTCCAATTCGACACAGATACCTTCCGAAGCAACCATGCCCCGTCAGGATCTGCGTCATGCGGAAGGATAGCAAGCCGTGGCGCCTCGCAAGCCACTGCCTGAAAACCGGCATGATGGCATGAATGGTCCGACGTCCCGATTCAGCATTTGCCAGTCTCCTTGCCCATGCCTCTTCCACTTCGATTCGAAGACGTTTCCTTCGCGTTTCCATTTCAATGGGTGCCAGCCGGAAGCCCCGGTTCCGCCGCACCTCCTCTCGCCAGTGAAATAGTGACGAAAGGGCCCTTGCGTCTAGGTCCCAGGGTATTATCCTGGCTAGCACACACGCTGCGTCATATGCGACAGTGCGGTATGCTCGGGCTGCTCTGATTGCCATCAATCTTTGAGGACGGCGTAAGTAGATGACGTTGCGACTTGTCAATGAGTCAGCCCAAACAGGAGCCCCGTATAAGGCTATGGACCGCACGACACCTGTGTATAATTGTCGACATGCGGAATTTGGCCCTTTCACGTTAGGCAGCAATCTGCCGAGCCCCGTTGCCACCCGCAACAGCTTTGTCGACAAGTGCTCAAAATGAGCATGGAAATTCCACTTGCTGTCAAGCACGAGGCCGAGATATCTCATTGTCGGCTGGACAGCAATAGTGACCCCTCCAACAGCGAGACTGGAACCTGCCGGAGGTGCATTTCGATGCCCATGAAAACATAGAGCCTCTGATTTGCTAAGAGCAACCTCCAGCCCCAGTCGCCGAATCCGACTTACGACTTGGTTCACGCCAATTGTAGCTAGCATTGATGCCTCTCGAAAAGATCGCCCACTTGCGGTGACAAGGGTATCGTCAGCATAGCATGTCACCTTGATTCCCTCAGGGTGCACACCTCGCAGCACCCAGTCGTAACCAATGTTCCACAAAAGTGGTCCAAGGACCGACCCCTGTGGCACACCGCACGACACTGCTCGCCGCTGCCACCCAACGGCTTGTGGCTAGTCCAGCTATCGCCAACCGCAGAATCATGTACTAGGTTATTAATGTATACCTCCATAAAGTCAGTGCTTATCACTGTCGTATTCCGGCTTGGTGGTATTGTACATGTGGGATTATTAATGTGACCATACGTCCCGCTTTGGGCGGGATTGTCCCGCTTCCAGGCTGCCTGTCCCGCTGTGGCCAGCGAGAGACCTCGCCACAAGATAGCAACGCACAATCTTTGATGTCTATAGGCGATACTTGACACTTTCCATCAGGAGACCAATCTGCTTGTTTGCTATCTTACGATATAAAAAAAACACCACCACGCCACTATAGTACGCCTTTGCAGTACGGCGAATGGCGATATACATAGTAGCGCAGCGCGAAGAAGCGCAAGCCACACTACGACTAGTGTTTATTATTTTATAGCACTGGGTGACAACGGTTTCGGCAAAATGAAGATTGTTCTTTGACTTTGTTTTTTTAGTTAGAACTATAATTTGTACGGAGGCTTCGATGCGCGACTCCCAACTCGCGCTTGGTCGGTTCTTACTCTCAGGAAAACCCTTAGTTTAAATGAAATATGAATTAATTGTGTTAAAATGCACTTGTAAGAAAGAAAGAAACCGTTTATTCTGCAACTAAATTGCACTTACACGGCAAATTTTAATACTATTTTACTAATATAATCTATAACTAATCCTAATAAACTACTCATAGATCGCTGCCGAGTACAATTTAGTCAGAAACGGTCTGGGCTCAGCGTATTGCTGCAACCGATTGGCAATACGAGTCAATACTAAAACTTAGATATTTTTTAATTGCAAAAAGACCCGGGCAAGACAGTTTGCAGAACTCGCATATAGCCGTTCGCCTTCTACGAACTGCTTGGCATAACGGCAAATAGTCTATTCTTCGAAGGGGTCCCGGACCAAGAAGGGGTTGAGTTAAGGATTTTTCGAAGCTTCGTAATTGCGCCAATGCCCATTTCTTCATCAAAATATTCGTGACGTCGGGGAAAAGTTTGTCAATTATTGGTTATTAGAACATACTTATAAGTTTGTTCAGAAGGTCGCGTTCATTAAATAATAATATTTTTAAGTACGATGACCGGCCGTGACGCAAATAGTCTGCCTAAAATAAGTCAGTCGTTAAAATATTTCGATGTAACTGCCTTACTAGATATTACATACGAAACATAATTTTTGTATAAAATAGCAAACAATCAGACGGCTTTCCTGGTTGAAAGAGTCAACCAATCTCTAAAGACACCAAAAATATTAATGGTACATTGATCCGTATGGCGATATGGTAATGATACTTGCATAAGATTACCGGCTACCTTACTTTCCAAACCGGAACACTAACAAGCATTGGCGCTATTGCAGCAGGAATAAGTAAGGGGTACCGACCCCGGGCGAGATTTGTGGAACTCTACCACCTAGTATTAATATATTAATACTTATATTGTAGAAAATACCTACAACATTTCATGATTTTTAAGGGATGTTGGTACCGGAGAAGATCCAGGCGACGACCTAAGACACTTGGCTGGCTATTTTAATAGATCTACGGATCAACAGTAAACCCCTATTAATATTTATTTATTTAATACTTTATTGTACACACTTAAAAAAGAAACACATAAAATATTTAAAAAATATTGTGCCCCGTGTTGGTCCTTTTTGTAGAATATAACATCTGCAATTCTGCCAGGCAGTTCGTAAAATGAAAACGATTGGCAATACGAGTCACTACTGAATAATCGAATTTTGAAACGTCTCGCCCGGGTTTGGCCTTTCCTATTCATGCCACAATTGGTTTGGAGGGTAAGATAGCCGGTATACTTATGCATATGGTATCAAGAAGCAGGATAACAACACACCATACACACCATACCATACATACCACACCAAGAACAATCGCCTATAGACACCAATGATGTTACCATTGGTGTCTATAGGCGATTGTTCTTAAGGTTAGATCATAAGGTCCTGAATTCAAATCCTGGGTTGGGCGAAGTCTTATTGTTTTTATTTCTATGTAGAAAATAATCTTGAAACCTAAAGTTTGATGGTGATGTGATCAACATCTTGTAGTGTTTGGAGAAACACTAAAAGATGATTGTCTGGGTGGCAAACAATGTTACAACCATAAAAGATGTTGCGAGTATTAGAAGAGCTTTAACTTGAGTGCAGAATAATTCATAAATTAATTATAGTTGAACGGACAATTATTACATAAGCTTTGATTGATATTCAGTGTCTTCCCACAACTTTTATTAAAGTTATAGATGTTAAAATAAAAATAGTAAATTATTGTGTGACCTTGAAAACTACCCACCAATAGAACTCCTTGCATGTACAACAGTAGACTACATCGACCAACTTTTAATCTTTCTATACATCCCTAATTCTGTATAAATTCTATCCCAAATTAAATAGGGGTCTCCGAAATACTACTAATCCACTGATAAGTATAAGTGAAAGGCAAAGGAATATACATGAATCCAGAGGCCAGAGTGTTTGGATAAATTGATGAATATATGTATTGCTTCTGTGGTGTAGTGGTCCGGTGTCGGAGTTGACCAAATGTGGTCTCGGGTTCGATTCCCGGGTCGGGCAATTAAAGAATGTGTTTTTTCAGTTTTCTGATAAAAACAATGTTGCCCGGGATTGGAAAAGTGGCCCGGTTGACGATAGGTGAGCCTAGCCTCATATCGCATTGTGGGACCGAGTATCTTCGGTTAATCGTGGGTGCACTGATTGTACCTCTGCCTTACTCTTACTCGGGGATATGGGCGTGAAGATACTTTTTTTATAAGTATGAAAAAAATGAAAGAGGACAATACAATCCTTTTGAATTACTCAAGTATCCTTTGTTGACTTACTACGTGATAAGAAGGCAGGACTGTAGGGCATTGTTATGAAACCAAAAGTAAAGTACTTGACCTAAAAATTAACCTGCTTAAAGGTTACCCACAGAGGTAATTATTTGTAGAGACTATGTTATTTTTTTGACAACGCCGACGACCTAGCACGATCCGCAAATAAACCCATTGCCAAGGTAAGCACAAATTACTCAACGAGCTTCATATGAGGTGACACTGTTAGGTACCTGACCAATACAGTCGCCAAGTCAGAAATACAACATGCTGCAATGTCTAATTTAATATACGAAGTGTGCTCTTGATTTGCGCTGAGCTCGATGTATCAAGTTTCGCATAGAGATGTTAATCTGAGATCGATTAAGCAAAGAATATAATATGTTATGGGATAAAAAATCGATTTATAAATCGATCTAGATAAATTTTAAACGAATAAATCTCAGACTACACTTAGAAGGGAAATTGTGGGGTTTCACTTTAGGATAAAACTCACCTAAAAAGCCTGGAATCAAATTTATTTTTTTAAAATCATTAGATAGCAAACAAGCTACTGGCTTTCCTGATGGAAAGAGAAACCGTCGCCTATAGATACCAAATATGTTAATGGAGCGTTGCTATCCGTGTGGCGGGACGACAACGCCACATGCATAAGACGTCTACCGGCTACCTTACCCTTCAAACCGGAACACGACAATGACATGACAATGATATTCCCCGTGTTGGTCCGGGCTCCTTTGAATAATAGGCCAACTGCCGTTCTGCCAGGCAGGTCGTAAAAGACAACCGATTGGCTAAACCTGTCACTACCATCGTGGCTACTAGGTGGTAGAGTTCTGCATTGTCTCGCCCGGGTCTGGTACCACCGCCTTACCTATTCCTGTCGCAATATCGTCAGTGCTTGTCGCTGTCGTGTTCCGGTTTGGAGGGTGTGGTAGCCGGTGAACTTATGCATGCTCGCCACAAGATAGCAACGAACCATTAACATCTTTGATGTCTATAGACGGTGTTTGTCTCTTTCCATCAGGAAACACATCTGCTTGTTTGCTATCTTATGATATAAAATAAAATAAAAACAACTCAATGCTTGTTTTTTCAAATAAACGCTATCGCAGCAGGATAGAATAGGTAAGGCGGTGGTACCATAAACCCGGGCGAGACGTTGCGGAACTCTACCACCTAATTAGTAGTCACACTGGTAGTGACACGTATCGCCAATTGGTCGCCTTTTACGACCTGCCTGGCATTACGGCAGTTTGTAATCAAATATTTTATTTTAGGTATTATTTTCCAAATTCTTATGACAGGCTCATATTTTCTTTAATTATTACTGAACTGAAAATATGGTGCTCGAAGTTTTCGGCCACTATTTTGCCGTGAATCGATTTTTATTCGATTCAAATGAATGCCAAAATCGATGAGATTCGGATGAATTAACATCCCTAGTTTTGTTGCGGTTTTGGCGGTTGGTCGCTTGATAAACTTCATGATTTTAGGCCACCCCGTGTGAGTAGACCACCCGAGAGAAGCGTGTAATCGATGTCGTAAATATCCGTGGCGCAATAGAGATGATCCCACCGCGCCACTGTAAGCCCTGATAAGCCTGAGATACTTATGGTAGCTTTTTATGACAACAATCTGTTTGACTTATTAATCCTCTTTGTTACTTACTCTTTATCTACATTGGCCCCTTTTCTTTGCTTTGATAACAGGATCTTATAGAAATTATTAGGCAAGTTAATTTTTATCTTGACTTTCTGATTTCAAAATATGTAACGCGGATAAATACAATACAACGGATTCGCTGCTAAAATACGTTGAGTGGTCTCCATGTTAAAAAAAGTATCTTCACGCCCGTATCCCTGAAGAGGTAGGCAGACGTACAACTAGTGCACCCACGATTAGCCGAAGATACCCAAAATCTAGCCTATCGCCAACCGGGCACTTTTCCAATCACAGGGAATGTTGATTTTATCAGAAAACTGAAAAAACAATTTTTTTAATTGCTCGACCCAGGAATCGAACCCGGGATTTCATGTGGTCAACTCCGACATTTTGTTTCTTCCCGTTCTCTTCTCATCAGGACAACCACCTGTTTGGTTGTCTTATAAAAAATATCACCACATCGGTTATATACCACCACCACACTTGATAGGGGGAAGAATAAAGTAAGCTCAGATTCCCCACGATTTACCAGTTTGTTACCTGGTGAAATGACTTATGGTCTATCCCCGTATTTATTTACTTTACCAATTATCACTTTGTTTTCTTTGTTGTTTATAATAACCGAGACCGACAATTTTACATCGACAGCTATTTGTTTTTTATTATATTTTTTTTAATATTTTTTTTTTGTTTTAGATTTTAAGATTATTCTCATGTCTACTAGGTTGTTCGACAACATACCAGGATTTGTGCCACCGCCTTACCCATTCTTGCCGCGATAACTTTAGTATCTATCTACCACTTTTGCGTTCCGGCTTGGAAGGTAAGGTATGTGCGACTACAACCCTATTGCATGGATAACAACACTGTGTTTATTGGTGTATGTATTGGTAACGGTGTTTATCCCTTTCTATCAGCACAGGTTGTTTGGTATATTATAAAGTAGAAAAGCTTTTTCTCTAGCAGCTTTTGGTTGATTTACGGTGTAATAGGCGGTAGAGTTCCGCAACCGATTTTCATACACCCACCTTACATAATATTCCTGCTGCAATAGCGTAAATTTGGAGGATAACGTAGCCGGTAAATTTAGTGGCATTAACACTTCGCCAATGGATAGCAACGCACCATTAACATCTTTGGCGTCTAGGCGATGGTTGTCTCTTTTCAACAAGAGAGCCATCTGCTAAGAAAATTTGCCGATTAACGATACACAAACTTTATAAAAGAAGATGACTTTACCATGTTCGTAACTGACCTAGTCTAAATGAATTGGTTATTACTAAAATCTGACATCATCGTGACTTTACCACAACAAAGGATACGGTAACAAATAATAACATGTACAGTAATTATTTATCGATAGGTAATTGCAAAATACTTTAAGTAGATGACCCATTTAACGGACAAAGAATGAGTCAGAGAGTCATTGTGCTAGGCACGACTTCGCCCGACAAGGCGACATGTAACGCAGATATAGCACCGGAGAAGCGAACCGTTTTACTAATGTACTATTATTTACACAATTATATGGAAACTGATCCAATTAGCGGTTTGTAAGTAACAAATTTTACAAGCACTCGGCCGAATAAGGTGACCCGTATACTATTATAAGATAAACTATAACGAGATAAGCAAGAAAATGTTAGTTACTAGAAAGATTAAGCTGGGCTTGTACTACAGATTTTACATCTTTACATAGTACAATACTCGTATAAAGCAAAGTCGCTTCCCGCGTCTGTCCTAATGTCTGTATGTATGTTTATATCTTTAAAACTACACAACGGATTTCAATGCAGTTTTTTTAATAGATAGAGTGATTTAAGAGGAAGGTTTATATGTATAATACATGTATATTATAATCCGTGCGAAGCCGGGGCAGGTCAGGTTTGTTCTATATCTAAGTAACGACTTAGATATAGAACAAACTAATGAAAAGAGACGAAGAATTGCCTATAGACACCAAATAGGTATGTTAATGGTGCGTTGCTGTCTTTAATTGTAAATCCTTAATGCCACTTTTTATTCAAGAACCGGAACATGACAATGACAATTGACGCTATTGCAGTATGAATAGGTAAGGCGATGGTTCCAAAAACCAGGATAAGACGTTGTGGAACTCTACCACCTGGTATATCGCAAATTAGCTAAAAACTGCTATAGAAGAAACATTTTTACTTCATAACATATTAAGTATCTTCAAGCCCGTATCCCCGAAAGGGTAGGCAGAGGTACAACCAGTCCACCAATGATTAGCCGATGATACTCGGTGCCACAATGTGATAGGTGGCAAGCCTATCGCTAACCGGGCACTTATCCAGTCAGCGTACAGCCCGATGCATTATAAAAGTTCAATCCCGCGGAAACGACTAAATTAAAAAGTAAAGCCTATGTGCTATTCCAGGTCATCATCTACCTGTGTACAAAATTTCATGAAAATCCATTCAGTGGTTTTGCCGTGATTGAGCAACAAACATTCATCCATCCATCCAAACATCCAAACTTTCGCATTTATAATATTAATATAGATTTTAAAGTTTAAATTTGAAGTTCGGTTATATTTGTGTTTTATAAAGATAGGATCGCAGTTCTCGTTTAGCGTGTAAGTGAGAAGGCCGAGATCAAACGAACAGCGACAACTTGTCTGGCAGGGCTACGCGCGGCGCCGGCACTTCGCGCCCCACTCGACTCACCTCTCGCTTTTGATATAATGTAAGGGCTTAGGCCTTAAACGCATTCAATTTTAAACCCCCGACGTAAAAAAGAGGGGTTATAAGTTTGACCACTATGTGTGATTATATAGTATATGCCTTGTGAAATAACTTAGGAAACTTTTTATTCATAATACTCAGCGTGTCTCTACCATAGCGTTATTATTTAAAATAATATAAAAATAAATACATTTAATCGCGCGGATTCCTTGCAGGGTATTGGTAGAGTTAACCAAACATTAATAAATATTCAGATTCATAAGATTCATGGTTGTCAGCACTCATTTGTGATAAGTGATAACCATTGTTGCATGTGTAAACTTTAACGACTCTCGCATTTTGTTTGTATCGCAAGCTGGGGCGAAGAGTTTAAACGTGCTTTTCTGTGGCATGTGAGTGTATACACACCACCAGAACTATGATTTTTTTAGATAGAATAAACTCAATAGCGTACAATAATAATCGAACGCGGAACTTCATGATCTAAACCAAACGAGCAGGATCAATCAGGCAATATTATAAAAGTTTATTAACTCTAGTCTCGGAGAATAATTTAAAAAAAAGAGGTTTCTTATACAGACACCCGATTGGAACGGAGTTCTTTTCGCTACATTTGAGACTGAAACTTAAAGGAGGTGTCAAGTTTAACTTGATAGTCATTTATATGCAAACGTCGGATTTTGGTGTCGTTTTATGTTACACTTTTTTCGGTCTAGCCCCTCAGCCTGCTTACGATAACTTGCGATAAGGAAGTCCGTTCCAATATATATGTCACCGTAAAATTGTAAGAACTGTTAGTTTATAATATCTCTCGGGAGTTTATAATTTAGTTAGGTTAGGTTAGCAGTTATTTTATAATATTACTACGGTAGATTATAATCTAACGGTATTTATAATTTTACGGTGACATATACACACTTGGACTAGATATTTACTATTGATTTATAAACTAGAATTATTTTTTCTTATTAACCCATAAATGTATACACAAACACAAATTCACATACATACACTTTTAATATAAAAGACACTAATTATACATACTTTTAATATAAAAGATATAATTAAACATTTGAAAAACGATATAATAATTAAAAAGTATTTTTCGCCACAACTTGAAACTCCAAGGGTTTCTTTAAAGCTTTTCTTAGCAGAGTTCCTTAAAAATTTTGCTGTGCTTGCATTTAAAAATCTTGTGAGTAAATTTTTTCTTTAAATATTAAGATTATTAAGTATTTAGTGTATCTCATAAGATCATGTTACCCAAATAAATTTAATGACCATGGCGAAATATTCCACTTATTTGCCATGGCAGTCACTCGCATGATTCATAGTCATTACGTGACCAAGGCATTCGGTAATAACCTTTGTGACTTAGAAGGATGACGCTAATGTTTTAATAGAGGGCTTCTAATCGTCCTGTCACATTTTATTGTCACGAAAATAAATAAGAACACATAACTAATTATCTTATACGAAGTGGCAAAAACACATTTTTTTTAAAAACACGCGGAATCAAAATTAACATATATTATATTGATGCTAAATTCCGTATGGATGGTGAGAAATAATTAGTTTTTTTTAAATAAGACTAACCCAAAAACGAAATAACACCAAGTTACATCACTCAACCACATCTAAATTTTGATATTTTACAGAAAATACACTAAATCAAAGATAAAAATATCTGATACCGTATTAGTCGGGGCCCTGGAACAGATCATCAGCCTTTCGCTCACGTTATTCGCAAAAGGTACCAAAATTTAGATTTTGGTCCCTTTTGCGAATGCCATTCCATAATTGGTTATGGAATGCCCATAAAAGTGATACTGTTCTCGTTATCAATCATCATCAAATGCTAGAGTATCTCCCCCCACCCTCCGTTCCGAAAGTTCATCGAATAAAATCTTAGTTTCAAATGAAATTGACTGAAGATAATGTTGCTCAGCTGGGTTGAGCATCACCCAAACAAAAACCATGGAGCTACCACTGAATGCGAGCTATAATTTGTATTGATAAAATAATCGTATAAATTGTTCCACAGACGTCCCTCGGCAATTATAGCAGCATTCCGTCGACCCTCGCAAGCTCTAGCACTATGTGCAGCAACACAGAGAAGGTTCTTGTCGGAGCTTTCCCCAAACTCGCGTACCTCTGTAGCATCTACTCACGACATTGCACCGCCAACTGCTGCAGAAATTTTAGGACAGTAAGTATAAATCGTTTTTTAATAAGATACCTTTGAAATTTGGCTGTCGTTTTGCAATATAAACAAAACTGCGAATTTTTGCAACAGCCTATATCATTATCTGAAATTTTATAAGGAACAAATTCTATAATTAAATATATTATCCTTTTGTACTGTTTTTATTAGTTATTTTCTCTTATGTATTTTTTGTGTACAATTATTATAAGTATTAATAAAAGTATGGAGAAAAAATTTCAACATTTGAACTCAAAATTTGGAATACCTTAATGATAATCACGATAAAATTTTAAACTAAAAACTGGCATATGCAGAATATAAAAAGACTAAAATCAAAGAAATCGACCGAAATCTTAAAAAATGGCAACCATTTTCAAATTGACGAAACGCTCTGAATTTAAGAGCCTATAAGCGACCCTAATCCCGATACCAAACTTTTCCGACGTGCCTAGAATGCGACTTAGGTTGAGTTTTTTTATATATCTCATAAGATAGCAAACAAGCAGATGAGTCTCCTGATGGAAAGAGACAACCATCGCCTATAGACACCAAAGATGTTAATTGTGCGTTGCTATCTTGT
>DWBA01001176.1:0-11105 GCA_018236825.1 Apodemia zela
CTCTAAAAAAAGAGATTTCTTACAGCCAACCCGGTAAAGTGAAATACTTGATGATAAATATTAAGTCAAAGTGTACGTAATGTATATACTAAAAAAATGTAAAAGAATAAAATAGTGTAAAATTTGATTTTAAGTATTAGCAATGTCAGCGTCGTGAGCTTTCGCGAGCTTGACTTCATCGTAATGATGTTTTACGTGACATCTGTTGATGAGTAGCGACAAGGAATGGTTGCCATGCACTTTGACAACCTTATAAGGTCCTTTCCATATTGGAGAGAGGTTACCTGCGGCTCAGATGAGAATGTGAAACTATTTTGACTCATTTTATTGATTTCGTTTTACTTCAAATCAGCATGAACTGTCACGGCAACATATGAAATTCGTTGGAATGACAGTGGCGTCATCTGTCGAAAATTTCTTAACTCAGAAACGTGGGCTTATGCACAACTTTGCTAAAGATCATCACGTGATCAAATGCATAGTTTACGATTCCATAAAGGACATACAGACAAACATTCATTTTCAACTAGATAGATTTTATTTCATAGGATAGTAAAAAAACATAGTTCTCTTGATAGAAAGAGATAACCATCATCTATAGACCAAGGATGTTATTGCTGCGTTGCTATCCCCTGTGGCAAGTGAAGAATACCACATGTATAAGGCCGGCTAACTTGACTCTCCAAACCTGAACACGACTGCGAGAATCACAATGGTACCAAAACCAGGTCGAGGAAATGTTGAATTCTACCACCATAATTTTAAAAAGACAAATACAAATCTCCTCTGTGGTCTAGTGGTCCGGTGTCGGAGTTGACCACATGAGGTCCCGGGTTCGATTCCCGGGTCGGGTAATTCAAATGTGTTTTTCAGTTTTCTGATAAAAACAACTTTGCCCGAGATTGAATAAGTGCCCAATTGGTGATAAGATTGCCACCTATCACATTGTGGAACAGAGTATCTTCGGCTAATCATTGGTGCACTGGTTGTACCTCTGCTTACTTGTTCGGGGATACGGGCGTGAAGAAGATACAAATGCAAATCTAGCTTTGTCCAAGGTTTTCATGATTTTCGTTTTGTAGCTTAAATATTAATTACTAGCTGGTTCCTGCAACTTCGTTTGCGTTAATTCAGAAATATAAAGATGCACAGCTCCTCCTCCGTAGGTGATAGCGTGATAATATGTAGACTATATGTTTGCAAAATTTGAAGTAAATCCATGCAGTACTTTTTGAGTTTAGTCCGAATATACATAGAGACAAACAGAAAAATTCTAAAATCTATTTTTGGCTTTGATATCGATTGTAGATCACGCCCCAAGTATTCCTTTAAAAAAATGTTCAATGTACAGTTGTGAATCTCCGACGATTTTATTATATGTATATAGTTATTAACAATCTCATCACTTCACGGCACGCCAACTGCCTTAAATAAGCAATGTTTTGGTGACGAGTCTTTAAATATACATGACGTAAATGTGATGCGAAGCCCTCCACATATTAATTATCGCAAGTACTATGAAGGGATGCCTTGTTTTAAGCGCAAATGTTTACGTGGGGACCCATAACCTTTTAAATCAAGTCATGAATGAGGCGCTACGCACGTGTAAGCGCCCAGTGTGCCATTTATGGCTTGATAATCTTTTTTAGGGTTCTGTACCCAAAGGGTACAAATAGAATATTCTACCGCAATATGATGTAAAAATATGTAACGTTGATTAAATTTGGGAACACTAGTTCCACTTTTACCAACTTATTTTTGGATATTAGGCGTAATAGTATGGATTAATTAGCATTTTTTTAGTCCATAAAAGTCTCTTAACATAATAAGAGTCAAATCGGTTCGCAATCCTGTGCTAAAATCGTTTTCCAAGCGCTTAAAAGCGTTACATTTCAGTCTTGAAAGCCGTAGGGTAAACGCACTGTAAACTCCCATCACTATCGGCCATTGCCGTATCCCGATTTGGTGTGGAGCGAGCGGCGCGCGCGGACATGCGCATGCGACTATTTATACACGTGGCCCCGCACTATCCCGCTTCTATAATTATAGACAGAGGAAATCCATTGCGAAGTGCCACATGCTTGTACGCTATCTGAATCATGCTTTTGATTTGTGTTATTGATTGTATTGACTCTTGAAAGAATTTGTTGAAAAGCTGATTTGAAAAGAATACTTGGGGCGAGATCTACAATTGATATCGAAGCCAAAAATATAGTTTTTAGAATTTTTGTCTGTATGTATGTCGGGGCTAAACTCAAAAAGTACTGCATGGATTTACTTCAAATTTTGTATGAATATTACTAACAGGTTGGGTCAACATATAGGCTACATATTCTTTATTTTTCTGAATTACGGCAAACGAAGTTGCAGGCACCAGCTAGTACTATATAAACTAGTCCTGTCCTGTTTCTCTTTGGAGGGTAAGGTAGCCGTTGAATTTCAGCATATGTATTACATCCCTGCCATATCATCATAGCATCTATAGATGATGGTAATCTTATTATCAGGAGAGCCATCTCCTTTTTGGCAAATCTGTTGTTTAAAATAATATAATAGAAATGATTCTACTCGTCTAAAACGAGATCAAAAGGAAGAATCATCGAGACCGTTATAAAGCGAACGATTGGCTATTTGTGTCTCTACCATCGTAACTACTAGGGGGTAGGCGGTAGAGTTTAGCAACGTCTCGCCCAGGTCTGTTCCCACCGTCTTACCTGCCGCAATAGCGTATGTGCTTGTCACTCTCGTGTACTGGTTTGGAAGGTAAGATAGTCGGTAAACTTGTGCAAGTGGTATTACCAACCCGTCACACTGATAGCAACGCACCATAACATATTTGGTGACTTTAGGCGATAATTGTCTCTTTCCATCAGAATACCCATCTGCTTGTTAACTATCTTATAAAATAAAAAGTAATTGTAGTTTTATCAATTTCTAATTTCATTTCGTAGGAATATCCTTATCTTATGAATTCTTCCCATTGTACTGTTTAAACCAACGAGCTAAACAGCTCCTCAATATATCCGTGAACATTTCACGCCTTTTTACATTCTTCTTAGGTATTCTCCATGACGCAAATTAGTGCGTTCTTTTCATTCGTTCGTTCTTAACATTTGCCGAGTCACATTCTCAAGCTTATTGTTGCTTTTTTAGAGTTAACGCCACAAAGTTATGGAACTCGCATTCATTTGCCGTCCACGGTAATCAATCTCTGCCTATATTTAGATAAATAAACGCAGCCACGTTAAGCCGATGCCATTAATCGGTCACATGTCGGTTACGCCACTAGTTTGAGATTGATCTATAACAAATTTTTAAGAAAAGCTGGAAATCTGATTCAGAACGGATACCCAATCGAGGATTTAAATCCTTATACAGGTAAGTATACCAAAGCTGACATCCCTAAATAACTTGAGGCGAGGCATCTAGGAGCACGGCAGTGCCTCCGCCAAGTCGAGCAAAAAAGCGGCACGGCGCGGCCATACCATCCCTTGCTCGAAGCAGTTCAGGCCATTTTCGACCTCTTATAACTACGTTTAGGATAAAACTAGGAGCCTGAATTATCAGTAACCAAGCAGGCATTGTATAAACACGGTATATTTCAAATTTCATTTAATTTAAACCAGCAGTTTAAGAACGAACGAGTTTAAGAACTAATAAAAATTTCTTAATTTTGTCACTCACCGACTGACTGACTGACCGATCGATCGATCATCAAAACTCTAAGGGACTTCTAGCGGACATAAAAGCTTCTTATTTAGAATATAATTAGTTTTTAGTGTATAAATCAAGTAAAAACTTAAATATTTTGTAATTTCGGTCCAGTTTTCTAGATACACCAACTCCATAAATAACTCCCATCATAATCATCCCATATACATGTATAGAATTATAAAGTAACATTTACAGTTAATTAATCAGTGTACCTGTATATATGTATAATACAATAATGGAAAAATGGGTGTAGATATAATATAGACCTATACCTAGACAATCTAGATATAATTAAAAGGATAAAATGTAGGACTATCTACAAAAAAATGAGACGCCATGAAAAACATAACCTATAAAAAATCAAGTCTCGCAGCTCAGTTCTTCTACCGTAAAAATTGTGAGATCCATGTAATACCAAGTGGGTTAATTTATTCAGTCCCTACTTAAGGGTTATGTTTTAAATTACTAGATTGACTTGGCCATCGCATGAAAACACAATGTATCTCACAAGTAATACATATTATATTAAATTAGATTGGTTAGTGCGATCTTCAAGCCAATCTATTTATTTAAAACATAACCCTTTAGTAGGGTCTGAGTAAATTAACCCACTTGGTTAGTTGGACGTTCCAAAAATACGAAAATGCTAAAATTTAATTTAAATTATTTTCGGATACTTTAAGTCCATCAAATAACAGTAATCACTTTAATCAATCACTTTACCTTTAATCCTATTTGCATAACTTCAAAGTCAAGCTTTTGAAGTAATGAAATAATGACTCTATTAGGGAATTGCTTTCTAGGAAATTACTAGCTATATTTAATACTGGCTGCGTCTCACAACCCGCTACGAAATCAGAGTTTTTGTAAATTCCTCTGAATCAATTACATTTTCTAAGACGCAAAGTAGCCTATAAGTTTAGTCTGGTAATATACTCGTACTACCATTATAACAAATTTCCTTCAGTTCCATTTAGCCGTGACTGACAAACATCTAAACATATAATTTATAATCTAAGCTAATATAATATTATAACGAAGAAATATTACATCCGTACTAGTCCATACTAATCCATACTTCATTACATAGTATAAAACAAAGTCGCTTTTTCTGTCCCTAACTCCCTTTGTACGCTTAAATCTTTAAAACTACGCAACGGATTTCGATGCGGTTTTTTTTAATATATAGAGTGATTCAAGAGGAAGGTTTATATGTCTATATTGTACCCGTGCGAAGCCGGGGCGGGTCGCTAGTAATGTTATAAATCCGAAAGTATGTTTGTCTCTTACGTATCACGGCTAAACCACTACACCGATTTTAATGAAATTTGGCATGAAGATAGTTGAAGATCCGGGGTACATAAGGTAGTTTTTTTTTCAAAAATCAGCCCCAAAAATGCTGAAGGGGGAAGAAAGTTTGTACGAAAAATATAATATGGACTTGTTAATCTAGCATGTCGTCCATATAGCGGGTGCTCTTGTGCAGCTAGTTCTTTGTATTTGTAAAATTGTTTGTAATGGATAAACTCAATGATTTTAAATTATTTTATTTATATGAAAGCTACATTAATCCTGAGTAACAAAGGCTACTTTTTATCCGACTTAGCAAAAGGAAGTACGTATCGGTTTTCGGTCACGCGAACGAAGTCGCGGACTGCAGGCAGTATTATATATAAACAAATAATAAATACCGTCATGTATATCCCCGAAGATATAAAGAGTAGTGACGTGACAGTTGCCAGACTCCCGTCTCGAACTAGAGCAAGCAAGTTTTCAAATTTTTTTCAAAAAGATTCAAAATTCAGGACGATATACTCGACTCGATGCGTCAATGAGGCGAGGCATTTAAAATAAGTCAGAATATATTATCTTTTCGTAGACATTCCATACGTGTCAGAATAAAATCGTGAATAGTTGCACGTTCTATCACTTTCCTTCTTATGACAAGTGACGTGTGATTGAGAGTGATAACTGTGAATTGTTTCTACGGTCTTCGGATCAATAGTCACGATATACAATTGTCTACGTGCCTATTTTTTATCAACCGATACCACCTATATTTTTACTATGAAGAAAAAATGCTTTTTGTTTGTAAGGTATAAAAAGTAAAAATAAAACCGGTCAAATACGAGTTGGACTCGCACACCGAGGGTTCCGTACAAACTTTTAGGTAACCTTACTACACATAATTGTTATACAGGGTAATATCTTTTGATCGCGTTTTTTTGTGATGTAACTGAAGTATAGTCACGTATAGTCTTCGGATTTTTTCCTTTATATGTGCTGTAAGATATTCCAGTTTTCAATTTTTGTCCTTTACATGTACTGTAAGACATTGCTTCTTGTCAAATTTCATAATTCTAGGTCAACAGGAAGTACCCTGTAGGTTTTGATTCCCTTTCGAAATCACAAAAAACGCAAAATATGCGACAAAAATGGTCATGTCTTTTGATCGTTGACTTACTAGTTTGATTTTTTCACAGCTAAGAGGAACATAGACTCGAGTATTCGATATGAATTTCAACTTGATACCTTTACGCGTTCCTAAAAAAGGGTATTGCCAGGCAGACAGACGGACAACCGAGTGATCCTATAAGGGTTCCGTTTTTTCCATTTGAGGTACGGAACCCTAAACATACATTGTCAATGAGTAATGAGTATAGTCTAGGTAATATTTTATTTCGAAAATGTTCCGAAAACCCATTCATGTGAGCGAAGCTGCGATCATCGGATAGTTCTTTTATGTATTAATTTTGTTTTTACATTAATGAAGCAAATTCTATGCTTATTTCTTAAGTTAATCTTTAAATCATCGCCTCTGTGGTCTAGTGGTCCGGTGTCAGTGTTAACCACACGAGATCCCGGGTTTGATTCCCAGGTCAGCCAATTCAAATATGGGTTTTCCAGTTTTCCGATTTAAAAAACAACGTTGATCACATTATGGGACCGAGTATCTTCAGCTAATCATGGGTGCACTGGTTATACCCCTCTTCGGGTATACGGGCGCGGGCGTGAAGATACTTAAAAACATATATGCCCTAGTCTTAGGTTATGTACTGTAAGACATGTTACAGTTTTACAGCTACTAGTCTCTGGATGGTTGTTACGTAGTAGATATACTCGTATCTATCCTTTATATACGTAAAGGGAAATTTTGTACTCTTTTTTAAGACAATTGCATGAAATTTATCTAGCTAAAGTTTACATTACGGAGGACTGCAGAAACCTATAATTTTTAAATAAAATGCGTTAGAAATACATATGTCATACATGTGTCATACATGATAATATACACGCCGCGTTCCGATCCGGTAGTAGTTTTTAAACAATTTCGACTCGTCAAAAGTGTCTGTAAAGGATTATTTGAATAAAGATATTTGAATTTGAACATGTATAATTACTATTTTCTTTACGGTTAATAAAACGTCAGTAGTCATACTTAAAAGAATATTAATGTTTAGTCTATGGTCGAATTTCACTCACAGATGATCGCTAGTCTATAAATTAATACGTGAATGGAAAACTTTTAAGTTTTAAAACCGTATAATTAAGGAATTGGAACTAAAACGCGTATACAAGTTACATTTTTGTCCACTATATTGTTTTTGGCATAACGCCATGTACCTACCTCTCAACTACAGTCTATACCTACATAATGTATCACAAAATGTATAATATATAATAACGCTGCACTAAGCGTCCCTATAGCAAGGACTAACCTAGTAAAGTTTGCCCCGGTATCGCGTGCCATACGGTTAATTAATTTAATTTCATTAGAAACAGATATTTATCAAAGTAGCCTTCCGAAAGTCATGGAATGCGTTCAAAGATGTGTTGAAAAAAATATTAGTTTTTAAGTTATAGTTTACTTGCAATATCGATTTGGGAAACTGTAATGATGTTGTAAATGAATAAATAAATAAATAAAAATCTTAAAAAATATATTTTTAGGGTAGATCCTGTACATGTAAAGTGGGGTCCTCGCGTATCCCATGGCGTGGGACATCATTGTATAATTTTTTTTTAAATATTGTAGGTTTCAAACAATTCTTGATTAAGGGATTTCTTGGTGAAATATTGAGCTTTAAAGTGTTATTTTTTGTAAGAGCTCAGTGGTTGGTTATGGGGGTGGAAAAAAATCCACGTTAGTAAGTTAAAAGGAAAACTTATAAGGCTTAGTAGACTTTATAAGTTTTTGAATAATAGTCGACCAACTTATAACATGTGCTTGGAGAAGTTTTTACAAGCTGTAAACTTGTGGCGTGGATATATATATCCGTGATTGACGTTAAATAGGTTAAATGTTAATAGTATAAAACAATAAATAAACCTCCTTCTTAGTCCACATTATTTTGTTTGGCAAATTCGGAACCCTACATTACGCGTGGCCCGACACGCACTTGGCCAATTTTGACTTATTCGTGAGTTGCATTAAGCAAAGTCAACATACTAGATAACTGGTTTTAGTATGTTGACTTCTTTTGTTGACTTTGTGGTAAGTAACTTTTAAAATGGAATGAAATAGAGTTACAAAGACAATTGATTTGATTTAGATACTACTTAGAATGATAATTGATAATTATAGCAAGCGTCTTTGTTTGTATGGAGTTATTTTATGCCAATAATATAAATAAGTAAAAAGTACGAAGTTTGTATGTTTGTGTAGGAAGTTATTTGTAGAATTATAAAACAGATTTTTTAAAAAATTTACCAGTCGAAAGATACATTATTCTTGAGTGTTTTTTTATATCAAAAGGTAGCAAACAAGCATATGGGTCTCCCGATGGAAAGAGTCAGCCATCGCCTATAGACACCAAAGATGCCAATGATGCGTTGCTGTCTTGTGGCGAGGTCTTAATGCCACATGCATAAGTTCACCGGCCACCTCACCCTCCAAACCGGAACACGACAATGACAAGCACTGACGCTATTGCGGTAGGAGTAGGTAAGGCGGTGGTACCAGACCCGGACGAGACAATACTGAACTCTACCACCTAGTAGCCACGATAGCAGTGACTCACGTAGCCAATTAGTCGCCTTTTATGACATGCCTGGCAGAACGGCAGAAATGGGTTAAATCGGGACCTATGTGGTTTATACCGCGGAAAACGGCTAGTTTACAGTGTTTTTGGCGTAATGTTTATTCTATGCGGACCCTTAGGTATATCAGTATGTCATATTTCTATTCATTCGCCAAGTGGCTCAAGCTATTCGGCAGCGTAGATAATAAACCCTCTCCATCACTGACATTCCGTTGGTCCGCTATTTATGGGACACGCTGTATATAAATTATTATTTCGTGAAGCGAAAGGTTTACCCCTTTTGTAGTGGAAAAAAAATTCTCGAAAATCACTGAATCACATAGAAATAAACATAACACACACTAACGTGCATTAGACACACATCATAATATTTACACAGTTTTTGTTTATGGTGAAAGCCAGTTGTCAAATTTCGAAGATATTTTAATATAGTCTTTAATCGGACTGACGGTAGAACCTCAACCAGAGGTCGATCGCTAGTATAATTTATTGTGTGGTAAATTTTTAGTGATATACAGGAAATCAGTCTTAAATCTGGGCGTAGTCTGGCCTAAGATTATAACATTGGGTCTCATAAAGACTGATCCCGTCAGATGTTAACACTGTTTCGGCATTTGTCTTTTGTTTATACAAAGATTTAGTATCTAGGAGATTTAGTACCTAAGAAGAACCTAATCATAAATAGTAGACGACACCGCCTTTTTTTATCTAATCCCATGAAAGATTGCACTTTAGTGAACTTAATATTTCCTTCAAGCCGTTTTCGAGTTATAATGGAACTAAAATAATATTTTTTCTAAATAACAATTGCTAATAGCTTTCAGGCCTTTAGGATATTAGCAATTTAATGCTATTTCTCGGACAATTTTCGAATTAAAAATCCGTATTAAAATTGTACAAAAAACTTTCTCTCAACCACACACTGCTTATAAAATACGAAGAATTTATTTCTTCCTCATAAACGTAAGACGTATAGCCAGTGAAGCATTTTTAAAGAAAGCACCAAAAATAGTTGAAGTTCAGACTGTCAATCAGCAAACTTCAATAATTCTTGTAAAATAGGTCACTTCACTACTACTTCTACTACTGCACTAGCATCATTCTGACTTCCGTATTTAATATACTATATCCTGGACACTTTTTGAGTTAAAAATCCGTATAAATTTGTGCTCCTGGACTTTACACTTCACAAACTGTCTCTTAATCACGCACTGCTCATAAAAAACGACAAATTTGTATATGTTTGAAAACATAAGGCATTGACCCAGTAAACCTTTTAGTATTACTACTACTGCACTAGCATCATTCTGACTTCCGTATTTAATACTATATCCTGGACAATTTTTGAGTTAAAAATCCGTATTTTGTGCTCCTTGACTTTAAACTCCACAAACTATCTTTCAATCACGCACTGCTCATAAAAAACGACAAATTTGTATATGTTTGAAAACATAAGGCGTTGACTCAGAAAACACCAAAAACAGCTGAAGTTGACAGAGCCAATCAGCAAACTGCAATTGTTTTAAAACAGCTCACTTAACTACTGCTACCACTGTTGCTACTTCTACTACTACATGAGCATCATTTTGACTTCCGTATTTAATGCTATTTCCTGGACACTTTTTGAGTTAAAAATTCATAAAAGATTATAGTCCTGGTCTTTACACTTCATAAACTCTCCTTTCGATCACGCACTGCTCGTAAAATACGACGAATTTGTTTCTTCTTCATAAAACATAAGACGAAACATACGTAAAAGAGGCTAAAAAATAAATTCAACGTGTTCGAATTTATTACAATCCAAGAAATTTACAAGTTGCAACATTTTTATATTGCGTGGATATTTTCATCTAAATTTTCCATACACGTAACGGTACCTAACCAATAGCCATTTAGATTCCTAAGTTAAAAAACCGAAGGTAAATGGATTACAAAGCGGGATTACCTCGGTTCCTTTATGAGGCTTTTTATGGCTAGCGAGCTATGTTAATAATTGGAAAAGAGTTTGTGTACCTACATTTTTGTTAAACATATTTGCCGCAATCACTTTTAGGACTTTCGCTATTTCTATCTAGATTTTGGTTTGGTTTGTCCGAATCAATCAATGATAATAATAGTATTCATTAACAATAATACACGCTTCACACGAATTGATCTAACCCCAATGTAAGTCAATTACTTTGCTTGTGATATGGGTATTAGTTAGTCAACGATAAATACTGATAAATATATTATTAATATTATAAATGCGAAAGTTTGGATGTCTGGATGTATGGATGGATGGATGGATGGATGGATGGATGGATGGATGTTTGTTACTCAATCACGCCAAAACCAATGAACGGATTT
>DWBA01001177.1:0-11104 GCA_018236825.1 Apodemia zela
ATTCAAATTTCTAAATTTATGTATTATAACACAGTGACATTACGGCAGATCATAGACAAGCATAACCGTTCACCTTGACGCAAAAAACGTTCACCTTTTAGGCTGTCATGGTACGATTTCTAGCAATCCAAAAGCAGGCCTGCTTTTGAACTGCCTGGGGTTTGAACGTCTTATTAAAAGTTGGTAGTAAGCCCCCAGCACTGCATTTGTCAAAAGTCTAGTTCTTGAGTCTTTGGTCTTGATTGTAAAAATTAGAAAAAAACAATAAAAAGTAAAAATTTTAGTGTGAATTGTGATTTAATTTTTCAAGTTTCACTAATATTGAATCTCTTTTATGACGTGATTAATAGATATATTGTACTATTTATTTACTTTACATGGTTCATTAATTTTAAATTGTTGCTACAATTTGGACAACAGTACGTATGGAATTCACAGCTTTTCAACCTTCAGTCAAAGAACCATATTACTATTGCTACGTTTTAGCTTTTATTTTAAGACCAATTTAATCATATATATCGTGGTTTTTATATTTACTTCTTCCGATTAAACATACTTAATATGTGTCAAAAATAAATAATTGTGTACTGATGTTCTCCGGCGTAGAGTTATCAGTTAAACGACTAGTCGTGTCATTGCTGCCTAAAATTACTGTTTTTTTAAATAGAATCATTAATTTGTGACTAAAGTAGCATACCTCATTTAAATATAATATCCTGAATATTTACAAAAACAAAATCTGGCCGAAAATTTAGCACAGTTATTAAATTAATATCAGTAGACGAATTATATGAATTGATCTAACCCTAAAGTAAGGAAATTATTTTATTTAATTGTTGTTACAGGTGTTAATTGACAATATTAATTTATAGAAATACACATATTACTGAAATATATTTAAAAAATCCAAACCTTGAAATACAAATATCTATACTTATTACACAAATGTTTGTCCCCGCCAGAAATCGAACCTGAGCCCCCTTAATTCCATAGTAATGGTCTCCAACTACATCACCAATAGGGTAGTGTTATTTAATTAGCACAGACTGGAACTTTTTAGTCTGAAGTATTCATACAGTTTATTGCATACAAACTCATTACTTCCAAATGCACAAAAATTGTGCTCAATGGTGGGATACGGTTAATACTGGGCCTGTTGCAGCAGTGTTAAGCTTGATCTACTTCCTGAGGTTTCGTATCCATTATTTGTCCAAAAAGATGCAAAATACACACATCTGAGCAAACATATGACAAAAACTTAAGAAATTGTAAAAAAATATCTGCCTGACGCTGTAGGAAAAAAGAATGCTAATCACAAACTCTAGTTTAAACAGACCAAATCGTTAATGTTTGTTGCTTGAAAACTATAATAATTTTAATCAACATGAATCACATTCTGAAAATATAACTATGATACTTGCAAGTTTTATACTTTTTGAGAAAATATCAAAGTATTGGGCGGTCTGGTTTATTTCTAGCATATTTTAAATAATATGGTTATTCATGATAGTATTTTGGAGTTAATGAATTTTTAATAAAAATTATTGTCTTAATTAGTAGCAGAGTAACAGAAATTTATTTGATTAATTTTTAAGATTAATAAACACTTGTGTATTTCAGAATTTATATTGGAAATAATTTATATGTACATTTATTATAAATTAGCGATCATCTGCTCATTGAAACTCGATAGTTTTTCATTCATAAATGTTTGCTACCTCAATACAAGGATGTCATTATACTTAAGTACTGCCTTCAAAAAATGTCAAGTTGGAAAAAAAATGTTGTCAATTTCAAATTTTCCGAATCGATATCATCCAACTGTTTTGAGTTTTTTTCCAAATTTTTTGCCAAATAACAATGCTTTCTAACTCTGAATATTACGATATGATGTTATGTGTAGGCCATGAAGATGGCAATTTAAATCATGCTTGCAAACTGAAAAGAAAAAGTAAGTGTTTGTTTAGGTTGTTTCGTTAGGTTTATTTAAAAATTTTTTTTATTCCGAAAATTAGGTCAAAATGTAGGTACATTCTGCATAGTTTACTCTTTAATTTGACTGAAATAGGGTTTGCACATTAGTGAAATTAATAATATTTTTTTATTTTTTTGGGTTATTGTTATATAGCGTTACTAGGTTTCTTAAATATTGTGAATGGACTCGTTATAAGGCCCTATATAACCTCCTATCGGTTTTACGGGTAGTTTTGTAACAACCTGTATATGTGAGTGTCAAATACATGGTAGTGTATAATGTTTGTTTTATTAATGTAATTATTTCTAATCCATATGATATAAAAATATTAGCTTTCAGCTTTTTATATAAAAATTAACTAAATGTGTCAAATTTTATTTTATACTCTTCTGTCCATGTTACTTTCGTAAAAAGGGGTACAAAGATTTTACTTTACACTTTAATAAATAAAATATAGATTCTTGTTATACCAAGTTTTAGCCCTTGTAATTTGATACAGATGTCTGGTGGTCATAAGCATCGTTATAAGAATGCAGGCTCTAGTGCCGATGAGCTTAGGCGCCGTAGAGAAGAAGAAGGTGTTCAGCTACGTAAACAGAAAAGGGATCAGCAACTTTTTAAAAGAAGAAATGTTGATTTGCCTGTTCCTGATGCTCCAGAAAATTCACCTCCGGTAAATATTTTAAAATTGAATAAATTAATAGGTATTTAGATAATATTATTTACTTAATTGCCTCTGTGGTCTAGTGGTCTGGCGTCGGAGTTAACCAGATGAGTCGGTTGGTGATATGCGATAGGCTTGCCACCTTTCACATTGTGGGACCGAGTATCTTCGACTAATCGTGGGTGCACTGATTGTACCTCTGCCTACTTCTTCGGGGATAAGGGCATGAAGATACTTTATGTATTTAATATTACGAGTTTCTTTAATAATATAAGATAATCATCATCAAATAAATTACCAATGTTATCATTTATTACTGCAATCTTTGTTGCCATGCCTTTGTTCTATGTATGTGATATCACAAGTAATTCTATACAGTGTGCCTGAAAGAGTATCCACTAAAATGGTACATCTAAAAAACAATCTTTTGGACTGTCTACAAAAAAAAAATCTAAGAAACTTATTAGTTTAGTTACCTGTTATTAAACTAATAAGTTTCTTAGATTATTTTTTTATACTATAGAAATCCTGATTTCTAAAGTATTGCTACATATAAATTAGTTACGTAGAAGCTTTGTGTGAATAGGCAAACAATTTTATGAGACGACAGACCACACATTGTATGATTTTCTCACTACCCTGCCCTGGGTTGAGTGACCTTAAAAGAGGCTGCACTTGGGTTGGCGTCTCAGAGATTCTTATTAGAAAGCTGTAATTTGGCCCAAATATACATTTTAGTCATACCGAAAAAATTGTAAAATAAAATGTATTTTCTTAGATATCTCCTGTACATGTAAAGTGGGGATTTTTATTATTTTTCTTCTGTACCCCAAAGTGTGGGGTATTATTAGATTGGTATTTCAAAAATAATGTGGGTTTGTGAGAACAGTTTTTCGATTAAGGAATCCATTTGTGAAATAATAATAGTGTTTTTTTATTAGGGTCAAGTGTCCCCCTAACCTCTGCCAGCTAAACGCTTGGTTTTGGATATCTAATGATGAATTTAAAAGGAAATCTATCACGGCTAAGTAGGCTTTACAAATTTACGACTAATATTCAACCAACTTGTAAAATGTACTTGGAGAAGCTTTTATAGGGGGCACCCTGTAGTTTTTTTTTGTTAGTGTGGTGTAGTGCGGATATATCTGTCATTGGCGTTAAATAGGTTAAAATTTCATAGTATGAAACAATAAAAGAGCCCTCTTCGTGGTCTGTATTATTATGATGGACTACTAGAGAACCATACATCGTGCATGGTCCAACATGTAGGTTGAAAGTCACAGAGAGGTGCCAGTTGTTCCCAAAGTACGCTGCAGACTAACCGCCAATAAGATGTCCCTATCCCATTTCGCCGAGCCACCTAACGTCCAAGCCAGGCTTCCAAAGCTATAAGTCCCTGGACCCCCAAGCTTGTTGCGTCGCCTGTCCACCAAATGTGTTTTCTATCTCTTCTTTTAATCTTTGTTTACAATTTATTTTAATACTTTTATACAAATAACTCATTTTCTTTATCTGTATTATATACCTAGTCTTGCCCTTTTCTTACTACAAAGAAATAAACATTTTTTACAGTGTATTAGTATAATACATTAATATAAAACCATTAAAAATATATAAGGCTTATTTAAAGTGGTCTCTATTAGTTACAAAACAGTCTTTTAAAGGTTGAGGACAGTTATCAATAGAAGTACACACTCTTTCCATGGGAAAATTTGTCACTGCCAATCGTATGGATTATTTGAGGGGCTCCAAATTATCATGGCAATTAGAGCAAGCCATACTCCCTAAAACTGATCATTAATCATTCATACAGCGGATTAAGATTGAGACGAGATGACAAGAGATTGAATAAAACAAAATTGTTTTTCAGGAGGATATAGGACTTTCCGCAACAGAAGACATTACGCCACAAATGGTAGCAGCTCTCTATAGTGATAATCCTCAGGAACAAGTCATGGCTACACAGAAATTTAGAAAACTACTTAGTCGAGAACCTAATCCTCTTATTGATGAAGTCATTCGGACTGGAATAGTTCCTAAATTTGTTGAATTTTTAACTAATAGTGCTAATCCTACATTACAGGTAACTATTTTGTTATAAAATATTTTGTTGTAATATTGTCGTATGGAACAACTAACGTCACTTGTGTGAAAAAAATAATGCTTTTCATATTTTTAGTAACATTCCAGTTGGTTGAGTAGTTAGTGATCATGTCTACACAACCAATGAGGCTTGTTTTCTATTCCCGACAGACAAACATTTGTATGATAAGCACTAATGTTTGTATGTCTAGGTTTGGGTGTTTGTCAAATATATTTCAGTATTTTTATTTGTATTATGTATTAATATTGTTGACTTAACACCCATATTGCAAGCAAATAATTTGATTACTGTGGGGTTAAATCAGTTGGTACAATTTGTCTAGCTTCTTGCAATTTATTTATAATACATATAGTTGTCCTTGGGGTTAAGATATTATATCTGAATCTTCCCTGCAATTTCCACGGTTATGTTATCATCAACAACATTATTGTGGTAATGCTAAAGTAATGGAAAAGGGATCGTAGTAGTTAGATAATTTGGGATGCAAAACGGTATGCTTTTAGCATGGCTAAGTTTTTTTTTACATAAATTTTTCAGTTGTGTTCGTGTTGTGTATGTTTATCGTGTTATCCATTTTAGTACATCTTTACCACTTTAGTGTGAAGTAATCCTTGATTGTATAAATTTTTAGTTTGAAGCAGCATGGGCACTGACGAATATAGCTTCTGGGTCATCGGAACAAACACGTGTGGTAGTAGAGTGTGGGGCGGTGGAGGTGCTGGTGGCGCTGGTGGGCGCGGGGTGTAGCGACAGCGTGCGGGAGCAGGCCGTGTGGGCGCTCGGCAACGTGGCCGGGGACTCGCCGCGCTGCCGCGACACCGTGCTGGCGGCCGGCGCGCTGCCGCCGCTACTGGAGTGAGTACAGGGATTGGCGCTCAGGGGATCGTGTGGATGCTCGGTAGTCTTGCTGAAAAGAACATTCTTGGTTATTAAACATGGTGTTTTTAAGTGGCTTAAATTGGGGTGCAAGATCCAAGAATTTTCTTTTCATAATCTGGCTTTTTTCATTGAATTTGCTCTCTTAACATTCTAATAACATTATTTATTTACCGTTGAACCTTTCGCCAAAAACTCCAAGCGCGCTTGGAGTTTTTGGTTTTTTAAAGAAAACAGTCAACATAATCTTTTAATCGTGGCGTGGTTTTTTCAGTTTCGGTTCAGTTGGAAGGCGCCACTCCAAAGTTTGTTGATTAATTTGCATGTCAAACTCGTAAACCCACGACAAAAACCAAATTAGAATCTCCACGTGGATGGGTTTCCAAAGGCATATGTGCAAGCTGGTACACTGGCAACTTATGATAGTTTGCAACAACCAACTTTGAATCTTCTGTGTCTCTGGAACCCTGATGAAAATCTTCACTAAATTTTCACGTTAGACCAAAGACAAAACATTTGATAGGGTCAAACAAAAAATAATTTTCATATCGGTTAATAAATTACAGGGGTCTGGCGTGGTAACAAACAAATAAATACTGCCATATTAACAACCTTGTTCGTTTTTTAGGTCGATTCTTCTTTCCTTCTTCGAATCCTTTTTGCACAACTCGCGCTAGTTTACATGACACCTGACTCAAATTACACTTATGCAAAATGGAACGTGCAAAAACGTTTATTGTCAATTTTAAAGTGCAAATACACATACAACGGAAACAGAGATGCTATCGATACTGCTCTCGCACGGCGACGGCGGGGCGCCGCGCGGGGTAGCGAGGGCAATATCGGGTACCAGGCCAGGTGTCATGTTAATGCGCGCGAGTTGTAGGTCATTTGTAGCTCCTACAATATTGTAACACAAATATTTTTTTATTCCAGAATTTTAAATAATTATTCAAAACTTTCAATGACAAGAAACGCAGTGTGGACCTTGTCGAACCTTTGTAGAGGGAAAAATCCTCCGACATGTTTTGAAGCAGTGGCTCCAGGTGAGTAAACTTACATAATACATTTTTTTTGGAATTTTGTTGGTCCTGGCTCCTTTCAAAGAATAAAAAGTTGCAAAAGGCGAACGATTGGCCTTTGAACGAAACCTTTCACTACCATCGAGACTATTAAGAAATCAGAAATCAAAAATACTTTATTCAATGAAACTTTTTACAAGTTATTTTGACGCGTCAACAACTTTTACGCTACTACCGGATCGGAAACGCGGCCACACACTGAGAAGATCCGGCGGAAGAAACTCGGCGGGCTTGTTTTTTTTTTTATATATATCTGTTTTTTTTAAGTAAAAAAGGATTAAGTATCTCCTATCTAAGATTAAAACCAATCTTTTATTGCTGTAAGTACGTACTATAGAATTCTAATGTTTGTAAACGATTCTATCCTGCCTTAACTAAATCCGAAAATTGTTTTTTCTACTATAAAAATTGTATTTTTGAATGGAAGTTCTATTTTATGACCTTTGAAGCCGTTTGTAGCCAAAGTCGTTCCTAACGCCCGGTTCCTGTATCAGAAAACGACTAGTTTTAGTTACGAGTAGTAACATGTTCTACGAGGCGGAAACTAAAACAGTTCTCATAAATGTGAAACTACCAAATGTCTAAACAAATTATGGAACGCTTCGTTATTATTAAATTGGGTGCTAATGGTAACTGCTACGAATGAAGGGTCCGGGTTGTTCCAGGGTCCAGGTAGTCCTTTAAAGAATAGACCAACTGCCGACCTGCCAGGCAAGTCGCAAAAGGCGACCGATTGGCTATACGTGTCACTACCATCTCGCCCGGGTATTTGGTACTACCGTCTTATCCATTCCTGCTGCAATACCGTCAATGCTTGTCATTGTCATGTTCCAGTTTGGAGGCTAAGGTAGCCGTTAGACTCATGCATGTGGCATTTTCATCCCGCCACACGGATAGGAACGCACTATTAACGTATTAGGTATAGGCGATGGTTGTCTCTTTCCATATGGAGAGTCATTTGCTGCTTGTTCGCTATACTATGTTAAAAAAAGTGACGCTTACTAGGAATCAAGGAAAATGAAATTACAGATGAGTGAGCTAGGATGAGCTTTGAAGTATGTCTTGAAGGATGAGCTTGTAAGTACCCCTTATTAGCCATGAACCAGTACGTGGAGTAGCTAAGTCTGCCACAAGAGACAGGCTAAAATTCTAGACTCGGCGAAAGAGCTTGTCAAATTGGCTCAAAGCCTTGACCAAGCCCCTTAACAACATCATATTCAATAACCAAGAATGGTCCTTTCAGCAAGTCTCGGCGCCAGGTCATTAAGCTCGATCTACCCAATCGTGGTTAGAAACCCACGTTCCGGACTTCATCAGAGCTGAAGACTGACCGTCATCTAGTCCCGATCATATGATTTATGATCAGTTATAGAGAGGATGGCTTGGTCTAAATGCCATGATAATTTGGAGTCCCTAAAACCATCCATACGATTGGCAGTGAAGAATTTTCCCATGGGAAGAGTACATGCTTCTATTGATAACTGGCATCAACGTTTAAAGGACTGTGTTCCAGCCAATGAAGAACACTTCGAATAAGCTTTATATACGGTTAATGGTTTTATATTAATGTATTAAACTAACACACTGTAATAGTTATAAATGTTACGTGCAATAGTTTTTTTTTTCTTAGTAACAATATTTATAGCAAGACTAGGTATAGAGAACGTGTATGACGAGTCACCATTTTGTTTGTTCATTCCAGAAATCAATCGTCCCATATACTGTAAATTTAAAAGGGTTAACAAATACCTAATCACTATTTCATTTTTATAATAAACTAGCTGACCCACCCCAGCTTCGCCCGGGCCAAACATTTCCATGTTTTCTCACCTTTTAAACCTTCTCTGGACTTCCACGAACATTTTAAAACCAAAATCAGCCAAATCGGTCCAGCCGTTCTCGAGTTTTAGCGAGACTAACGAACAGCAATAGATTTTTATATATATAGATGTAGTTTATAGTCATTTTTTAAGGTTTAAATCTATAACACATTTTTAACTTCATAATTGCAATAAAATACTACCTATTTCTGTAACAAGCCTGGTAACGAGTCTGTAACGAGTCAGAGCTCCTACTTCTGGGGGTGGGATCTAGAGAGTACCTAACAAACCTACTTCAACTGTAGCGTTAGGTGGATTACTTTCCTTGTGGCGAGGGGCTTCGCCCCCTGAGCCCCCCGAATATGCCATAAGAATAGGCCATCTGCCGTTCTGCCAGACAATTCGTAAGAGGTGAACGATTGGTTTTGCGAATCAGTACCATCGATGCTACTAGGTGGCAGGGTTCTGCATTGTCTCACCCGGGTCTGCTACCACCGCCTTACCTATTTCTGCCGCAATAACAATGTTTGTCATTATCGTGTTCCGATTTGGAAGGTAAAATAGCCGGTAGACTTGTGCACGTGACATTAGCATCCCGCCACACAGATAGCAACACTCCACCAACATCTTTATTGTCTACAGGCTATTCTTTTTCTTTCTATCAAGAGAGCTAACCGCTCGTTTGCTATCTAATGATATAGAAATCATTTTAAGTTAAAGCATGAATTAATCAAATGAAACCCCTGCATCATCTCTGTAACATATCTCGCGGCGCGGTCACGGAAACTGATAGTGGACGCTTTGACTGGGTCCCGGCTAACCTCACAAAGGTCGCTTTACTTGCTTATACCTTTGAGTGGCTTTCGTGAAATACACGAGTGTTTCCTGATAGCCCCAATCTTCGGTGCTTATTAAAGTGGATTATATTATAAAACAAATTTCGTAGAAATTGTAAAAGTGCTTGATTATTTGTTTTATGTCATAGGATGGCAAAAAAGCTATACTTTAAAGCTTTCGCGCTATCGCCTATACCAAACTAACAATTTATAGTTATAAAGTTAGATCTATAATGTCTAAACTCTTAAAATTGTTTTAAAAGAGCATTCATTACGTCAATGTACTTTATAATAGCACATTATAAGAAGATAGGCACCAAAGTTGTATTGCACGTTAACTTTTATAAAATGACGACGCTGTTTGTAAACGGAAGAATTATAGAATTTGCCTGCGACATATATAAACTATCAAAACTGTCTGGCTCTTGACTCTTGAGCTTACATCTTCTGATAATTCCTTAAGTAACATATATAAAATTAAGCGTAAATACTATGACGAAAGTATGATAATTAATTTGTAAAACTTCAAGGGTGTCAAGCAGGGGGTTGCAATAGGTGACGTCATTTCTACTACCACATTGAATTAAGTATTAAAATACTGAGTCTTATACTTTAAAGAAATAGAACTACTATAATATATAACCCTGAAGATGCGTTAAAAAGCGAAATCGGTTGGCGATATAAACTAAATACTTAAAAAGTGTTTTGTGAAATAGTGCAAGTGCTTACAAATGGAGTTTTACCAAGTGCCCACAGCAAAAGGTATAAAATATAATTGCCTTTGTCATCCCAGTTTATTATAGTTTTTTTTGACAGATATCTATACTTCTATACTAATATTATAAAGAGGTAAAGTTTGTAACTTTGTTTGTTTGTAAGGGTTAATTTTCAGAAATACCGAACCGATCATGAAAATTCTTTCACAATCAGAAAGGTACACTATTCAGGAGTGCTATAGGCTATATTTTATTATGATTGAACAATGCCCAATGAAGTGGGCACGGATCGACTAGTTATTTATAAAAGTATACGGAACTAAATCAACAGTTTTTGCCCCTAGTCTACACCTCCTAAAAGATCTACTAAGTCCTAGTTACTAACTAATTTCCATGTTTTGCAGAACCACCCCAGCCCACTGAAGACTGTCCAAACCAGTTCGGTTACTTCAAGATTGGGGACGCGAAAAACTGCAGCGGTTTTAGGAACTGCGTACACGGCGTCGGTTACGACTTTACTTGCCCAGAAGGACTCGCTTTCAGCATGGAGACATATCGCTGCGACTGGCCTGATGAAGTTACGGACTGTGACGTCGAAGGTATGTTATCTTTATACTCAGCGTCAAGTGAAAACCTCGTCATGTTAATAAAAAAAAAGTATCTTCACGCCCGTATCCCCGAAGAGGTAGGCAGAGGCACCCACGCTTAACGGAAGATACTCTGTCCCATAATGTGATAGGTGGCTAGCCTATCGCCAACCGGCCAGGATCGTAATTTTCACCAAAATTTAGTATAACGCCATCTAGGACTATGAATGTAACTCTCGTAAAAGTAAATTAGTTAAAAATCGGAGGCGGTCATGATGACTGCTGATAGAAGTGAAAACATAAACTGTATACATAAATACGAAATTTAAAAAAAAAGGTACAAAAGGCGAGATTATCTCTAAAATCTTTTCTTACAGCCAACCCGGTAAAGTGAAATACTTGATGATAAATATTAAGTCAAAGTGTACGATATACTAAAAATAT
>DWBA01001178.1:0-11097 GCA_018236825.1 Apodemia zela
GGCGTATAGCGTAGCCGTGGCTATTTCTTGCACAGCCGCTATATAGCTGGTTGTTACAATAGCTACTCACCTCTATTGACAGTTATTACTATAGCAAAAATAGTATATGATCGTAGCACGATTATTATCGAATTAACACAGTGCTTATTATTATAATTACGTGATTTAAAAATGTTATTTAGTATCTGAGATAGTAATAACATCTACACAAATAACTAACGCTTATATCGAAAGTGTAGTTTTCGTTCAAATAGTATATTGACGATGGTCTGAAACCAGTGATTGGATATTCTGTGTCTGAAATTTATTGCAACCGGGTTAAACTATAAATTAAACAAGAAAAGGTAAGTTTTAGATTGATACATAAGTTTTCATAAATTCACTGTGTGTTTATTATATATTGATTTAATATTTTGTTGCTGTATCGGCAGATAATCTGAATTCCAAGTTTAATCTAGTCCAACTCAAAAATAGCAAAAGAAAAGCATAAATATGGCTAAAACTGCAATTGTACTGAGTTTTCATGAAATACTACTGCACCAATCTGACATGGAACTTCTAAGTGGCCCTTATTGGCTCAATGATACCATTATATCATTTTATTTTGAATATCTAGAACGAGAAGTATTTAGCAATCTCAAGGAATTATTATTTGTTTCTCCAGAAGTAACACAATGTATAAAGATGGTAGAAGCTCAAGACATTAAGATTTTTTTGGAGCCATTGGGTATTCATTCAAAAAACTTTGTTTTTTTCGCCCTTAATGACAATAACTCTCCAGATATGGCTGGAGGATCTCACTGGAGTTTATTGGTGTACTCTAAGCCAGAAAGTTGTTTTTTTCACTTAGACTCCTCAGATGGCAGTAATCACAATGTGGCTTGGGATTTTGCTAGTCATTTAATGTCCTTTTTCTCAAATTCAGGTGAGCACAATCATATAAAATAAAAATTCCATAGATTATTTTAGACTTATAACAAAATTAATAATACTGTAGAGTCAAATGTCTATGTTTTGTGTTAAATTATTACCATCAAACTTTTTATAAAAATACCAGAAATGTCCTTCAAATTATAGATTTCATTGTTAAAAGCACCTAGGTATATACAGGTGTCCCAAAAAGTAGTGTCAAGCAGAATTCCAGAGATAGGGCGCCCCTTGGGGTATCTGGATCACCCCTATGTATGTTCTGCGATTTTGCACAGTTTTCGAGTTATGAATTTTTTTATGTGTTTTTGTTTTAATGTTAAAAGATTCAGCTTCTTAACTTTGATGGAAATTTTTATTCAAATTGGTAATTTCAAGAATTTTCCACCTTGATGTCTTTGAAGGCAAATTTTAGCAAAAGTTTTTACCCCCATTAAGTACAATTTTTTTATGATTATGAAAGCTGAGACTCTGGAAAAGTTTTAAACTCTACTTAGAAACTATAAAATCGCCTATTTCGATTTTTAATTTTAAGTCATAATTCTCAGAATGTAAAATTTTCATAATTTTGATTTTAATATATTTAATATTTTAATAATTTCCATCAAAGTTAAAAAGCTGAATCTTTTAAGCGAAAAGGTACAACTTGTGACTAAAGTTCAGATATAAAAACAAAAATTCTTAAAGTCTTCTACTTTTTTTTAGAAATTTTTAAAGTTGTTCAAATGAAAATTCTCAAAAACACAAAAAAAAAACGCAAAATCACGGAACATACATAGGGGTGATTAGGATACCCCAAGGGTGCCCTATCTCTAGAATTCCGCTTGACACTACTTTTTGGGACATTCTGTATATAATTCTGTGGTCCCTCAAACTAAAAATCACAACATCCAACTAATTGAAGTTTTTGAAGTCTACTTAACCAGGAAAATATTTAGTATCAAAATGCTGTCACATATAATATATCTTGATTAAGGAAGCTTTATAAACTTGGCTATCTAGTAGCTCAGTTTGTTGATCTGATGACAAGGCAGTGACTATGTTGCAAAGTTGTAGTTTTTCTAGGCCACTTTGGTATATATTTGGTCTGTTTGATTGCTAGATATTTTGGGATTAGTTTGGGCGATGCTTTCTTTGTCTACATTGTTCTTCATGCCCATAAAGGGTTTTATAGTAAAGATTTTTTTCATACTCATATTTTCTCCAAATTGCAAAAAGGATTTTTGTAGCATAAGATACTAAACGAATAGGTGGCTCTCCTAATCTAAAGAAATGATTGAAGAAACAAAATTGTTTATAGCAAACTTTCCTTGCAGGTGTCATTACAGAGATTTAATGATTAAATGTCACATGCATAAATTTACTGGCTACCTTAACTTCCAAACTGGATTTTGAGAAACAAAGAAAAAAAACTATTGCAGCAGGAATAGGTAAGGCTGTGGTATCATACCAGGCAACATGTTGCAGAGCTCTACTATCTAAGTCTCAATGGTAATAACATTTATATAACAATAGTGGGTTCATACCTATAATCCTCAAGAGCTCAATTGTGATAGTGTGAATGGAGCCTATAATTGTCTTTTACAAGGTTGTCCACAATTTTATTTTTTAAGCTGTTGCTTTTCATATATTAGACTCACCCAATGGTGTGTAGTCTGCATTTAAATATGGTTTTGCTTGAAAATGATGCTAACATGCTGGTGTTCATTTTTATGTATCTAGAGCTTTGACAAATAAAATCTTTTCTAATAGCTAATGAGTACTGGTTTTTACAAAATTACTCTAAAACCATCTATTTAATAGATGTTTGTAAGGTATTTAAAATAAAGTTGATTTCCCTTAAAATATACATTCTATAAATTGTAGATTGAATAAAAAAATTAATTTATATTAAATAAAACTGTAGCACAAAAGCTGATCTATGTGTAATGATAAATTGTATACTAAAATGATAAAGTAGCTTTAAGATGATAGCCTTACTGTGTCAACAGGGAAACTAAAATGTTCTATAGAGAAATGGTATTGCGAGTGTCCATGGGCGGCGGTGATCACTTACCATCAGGTGCTCCTCCTGCTCGTTTGCCCCCTCTTATATAAAAAAAAAATAAGAGAACATTGTGGTTCATCAGAAATTGAAAGTCATTTGATGATTTTTCTTATTGCAACAGATTTAGTTGCAAAAGAATACCTCTAATATAGCATCTAGGTAATTGTGACAAGTTTAGTCCTAGATACATGCATGAAAATTGCTTCAAGATGCCACAGATTTATTTATTATTTCTGTTTTTATAATATTATGCATGAGATGCCGTTGATAATAGTACTTCAATATCTATAGAACATCTTTCTTGCTACATCAAATTTTATGTTATACTACCAATATTGAAAAGGTTAGTTATCACATATATGTTACAGACCAGTGGCCAGTAATTATGTTTAATTTTACCCTTGCATCTCTAATCTAAAAGCAGTAACACAAGTGTGCCTCACTTCACTTCTTCACTCTTCACTCAAAGTTTCTTTCACTTCTTCACTCAAAATTTCGTTCATATCCAAATTACCAAACAATATTTCCATATGTAGTTGCAAAGCATTATACATATTTCATAATAAACCTAACTGTTACCAGCAACTTCATTAACCAAAAAAACATTATTTCTATTTGCTCAGCCTAATAAAAAAGTAACCTTCCTCTTGAGTGTGGCTATCATACACAAATAGAATTTTCAAATCTGATTGATTCATCTAAAGATTAGCATATTTAATCAAACAAAAACCCTTTTGTGTACATGAGTATAGTATGACTCAATGGTGTTTTGCTGTCTTAAAAAATTGATAACATATATGAATCATTTTATCTCCCAGACATTGCCCATCTACGTAATCAGACACATCACACAAAACTTTGATAAAATATTTAGTCAATATGTCATATAATTTCAGGTGCTATAAATTTTGTTGATAAGAATTGCATACAACAAAGTAATGGTTATGATTGTGGAATCCATGTCATATGTAATACTGAAAGGCTGGCAGAATATGCACATTTACATAAGGAAATTAACTCTTGTGATATGATGATAAAAATAAACCCAAGTGTAAAAAGAAAAGAAATTAGAGAGATTATACAAAATTTATCAGGTTCTAGATGATGTGTACTTATTTTATGTACTTGTTGTTTTAAGTTGATCATTGAATGTTTTTTGTTTTGATATTAATGTATCACAGATAATATTAAATAAAGATGTTTAATTTTATATTATTGTCATATTATTATTTGCAATGTTTTCTTTACTATGTTATCTTCCAATTTTTAATTATTAATATTAATTAAGGACTTACCCAATGTTTTAAATATAACTTAGGCCAAGTTTGCCTGAATCTGTGGTATTCAATTCTTTCTGCTCCATAACGGATTTGGTGTGAAGATCTTTAGAAAAATCTATTTACCTGAATCACTCTCTTGAGTCTTCAAAGTGGAAAATTATTCCAGCCTCTATTATTTTTTATTTTGATACCATCCTAGGTATCTGCCAGAAACTTAAATAAATACTTAAAACACCGGCCAAGTGCGAGTCGAACTCGTGCACGAAGGGTTTCGTACCAATATCTATAAAAAATGGCTAAAAGCCATATTTTCATTATTTTTATTTTTAGTATTTGTTTTTATAGCGGCAACGGAAATACATAATTTGTAAAAATTTCAGCTTTATAGTTATCACGGTTTATGCGATACAGCCTGGTGACAGACAGACAGCGGAGGCTTAGTAATCCTAGAATCCTAAAAACAAAATTTTCGTAAGTAGGTAGTGATTAAAATAGAAATATAAGTAGGTATAACTTTGAAGACATTTTGGCTGTTTAGGAAGTGTTATCTACAATCTCTTGATTGTAATTTGAAGCCTACCTGATGGATGTAAATGTAATTGCTGGCACGAAAATCGTAAAAAAATCATAAGTAATATCTCAGATGTAGCAAGTACAGATGTGTAGATATTAGGTAGGTATATTCATAGGCAGTATGTGCAATGACATTCAAATCTAGTCTTAATGTGTGTGGGTGGTATTGACTTGTAATCAATTCACACTCAAAAATGAAACTTAGAAAAACATGTGTAACTAACCTTACCTAAACCATTTCATCATTCACATTTACGCTATGTCCAATGACAAAAAGAGCTCAAACTCATGTTTATTTTATTTGAACAAATGTAAACAGAGTAATGCGAGAGTAATGTATAAAAACGTTTGAATTTTCGTGCGTTTTCTCAATCGCAAATATTGACACATTGAGATGCTGACGAAACTTTTAAACTAACGTCAAAAATTAGCAGAATATCGATGTTACACGGATTGAAGTTCGATTTGGTTACGTGAATACGCTTTGACAGCAATTCGCTTAAGCCGCAATAGAACCGAAGTTCAACCTACAATTAAATTACGTGAATACAAAAACTAGTTTTATCGACTTAAACGCAACGATTCGATTGTAATTTTTTACGTGAATTGGGGCACTGACGTTCATTGACGTTTAATCCCCCTATTCACGTAACAAAACTTCAATCAGTCGAAGCGCTTAAGAGATCTTACACATATAAACACGATACAACGTCGCGTTGTGCTACGACGTGGCATTATGTGTCAGAAAATGTGTTAGAGCCTTAAACGCTTTGACTAGATTGACGTTTGTTACGAAAATATGGCCTCAGTTCACTTTGCGTAATGCCTACCCCGCAAAGGAACCGGTAGGTTGGAGGCATTATTTCCATAGTCAAGTCAAGTCAAAATTGGTTTATTCAAATAAACCTTTACAGGTAGGTACTTTTGACGGGTCTACAATGAAATAGCTACTACCGGATCGGAACGCGGCCTCACACTGAGAAGATCCGGCGGAAGAAACTCAGCGGCCTTGTCTTTTTTTAAATTACATTTTTTTATTAATTACAATAATTAACAGAGATTGGTGTGGAGAGTAATCATTCCCAGGCTTTTTTGTTCTCCTAACAATCTGAAGTTTTATAATAACCTTTTTTACATAGTTGAGTTTTAATACATGTTTTAAATTTATTTATCGGTAAATCTCTTGTACCTTCGGGAGTCTTATCGTAAAAGCGTATACACTGCCCCATAAATGAGTTACTTATTCTGTGGAGACGAGATGCACGCACAACAAGATTGTTTTTGTTCCTTGTATTTAGTGAGTCTACATCAGCATTTTTACATACATTACATTTTCAAATATATACTGAGATATTACAGTGAGCTCTCTAAGCAAATGACGCAGTATTTCTAAATTTCATTCCATCCGAGATTCAAACCCTCATCACAGTTATGAAAGAATATAACAACATATCTTCAAACCAGATCCCTTACGGGGTAGACGGAGAGAACCGAGTGCCATACATCACGTTCCAGACAAGGCTATCCTTGCTTCCTCCGCATTCATAAATCTCCTCATGCAAACACGCCGGTTTCGGAGACTTGACACCACCCGACCAATCTGATCATGGTACGTCAGTCTTAGTCCTCCCCCGGTACCTACATTCTTCCACATTTGCATTGTATATCCTTTTTATTAATAGTTCATCTACCATTCTTTCAGCATGTCCGAACCAACGAAGCATGCCCCTTCTCATTTTTATACCGATAATATTTTTCAATACCAGCCTCTCTCTCACCTCGGTATTACGAACGCGATTCGAGTTATAGTTGACACAAGTAGATGAATTCGTATCTATCAGATGTTATTTTGGCACAGATGAAAGATACACTGATTGTAACGTTTTATAAACGTATTTTTTGTAATTGCGATTGTTTTAATTATTACCGTATATGTACTAGAAATGTATTTACGACTTTAATGTTGATTTATCAATACGCTCCTAATATACGCCCGTACGTCTGTTTTTTACACTGCCCCGCCCACTTGCTCCTCCCACGAGGTCACTCAGCCGTCCCCGGCGGATGGCTAACGGCTTAACGGAACAAACGCATTGACATTGACATTTAAGGGGATTTTTTCTGGACGCTCTGTTGTTTATTGAATCAACTTATCAAAATAGCAATTTATTTTTTTATTTTTTGTGGAATAGGGGCCAAACGGACAAGAGGCTCACCTAATGGTAAGTGATCACCGCCGCCCATGAACTGATGCAATACCGGGCGTCTTGCAGGTGCGTTGCCGGCCTTTAAGGAATGAGTAAGCTCTTTTCTTGAAGGTCCCGTATCGGTTCGGAAACACATCCCCTGGCAGTTGGGTCCAAATAGCAGTCGTGCGAGGTAAAAAAAGCCTTGAAATTCGCACAGTAGTGGACTTATAGACATCAAGATGGTGATGGTGGAATTTTGAATTATAATATTTAAATCCAAATACGTAAGCAGTGGAATGATTTGGTGCCTGATTAAGAGCAAGTGATGAACATGCAATATATATGTTTAAGTAATGTCTGCATATTCGATTTAACCATTACTTCAAACTACGAACACAAGCCTTTTAGGCTTTCAAAAATGTAATATGCTCGCTTAATATTTTTCCAACTCGAGTTGACCTTATTCTGTTCTGGTGTTCACTCTTCATTTACGTCCACTAAGAACGAATCGGTTATACTGTCGTTTTTAATGATTCATTACGACATGGAGATAACAAAAAACTAAAATATTTAATATAAAAGATAAGGATTAATAATATTTTTAGGATATAAATTCGGCAAAAATAGACATTAAATCACGTGACAGTGAACGCAAATCTGGAAGAGTTACGTCACACCTCGTTAAAACGTCATTAAGACGTGTCATTTTCATAGAAATCACAGAGATGTATGTATTGTAGAATGTAGATATTACCAAGGCCTGATGTTATCAAGACACCATGACAGTCCAGAGCGTTTTCGCGGTAAATTTTAATTTCAATTTCAAAACGCGAAATTTTTATTATAAATGTACGATATTTAAAAAAATTAGATACTTTTTTAGTTAATATACCTAATAAGGTAAAGTATTAAACAGTTTTTCAAATTTTTTTGAACATTTGAAATTATATGTGTTTTTGAAAGTGCCTTCGAAATTTTTAATGAATTTTCAAATTTACTAATATGAAGAGTAAAAGTTGATGAAACGTGTAAAGTATGATGACACCCCACAAAGTTGGAAATGAGAAAAATTTACGCACATAACATAAAATTTCCGTCACACGGATTGCAACACACAATTTACATCATTGATGACTAAACGATGGCTGTAATATTGATTGGTTTTCACATTTATTGCAGCTGTTATTTTGAGAAATGTGTTAAGTTTCATCACAAATCGTGTCATTTACGTGTAATCCTTGCGCGCATGTATTTGTTGGCTTGTAGATACATTCTAGCGAGCGCTAATCGCCTGTATTTAATTGAAGCTGTACTCTAGTTGCTAAAAGTGTTTACCTAATGTCAAAACTACATTATCGGCCGAAGATTCATAGTGTATTGTCGCGATGAAGCTAAAGTGGTTGTGTTACAGCGATCTAGAATTAGACCACATCTGTCAGTACAAAATCGCTTTTTTCCGTCGCCCTATCCTTTTCTCTCGCTAAGAGCAGCCATTTGCTAAAGCGAAAAAGGTTGGCCTCCAAAAACTCCGCCGCATGCTTTCGCATTCGCATTATTCTTCTTACTCTAGCAAATGGCGGTTCTAAGCGACAGAAAAGAAAAGGGCGACGGAAAAGGTTGATTCCGTGCTGACAGGGGTAGCTCAACCCCTATACACTGTCGACAATAATCTATCTCGATTCAACTTACGTTACGTAGAAAGCTGACAGCCCCAAGGTTCGCGATTCAGCGAAGTGGTTAGCGACACACATCGTGGCAATGCGATCCTACGCGATCGGCTGATAATGTAGCCGTAACATAAGACTTACGAGCGGGACGATCTCTTGCATGGATTGAAAATGTATCTGGTATCTGTCCGCATTTTCCTGTTGTAATATAACTCTGTTAGCTCGAGCGGCGCCAGTCGATACAGCTGTCGTGGTCCCCGCCAGCACAGTGTTAGCTCACCTGCGCGAGCAGGTCCCGCACGGCGCGCGCGTGCCGCTGCTGGCGCGCGGACAGGTCCTGCTGGCGGGCGCGCAGCGCGCGGCGGCGGCCGGCCCAGCCGCGCTCGAGCAGCGCCGGCACAGTGTTAGCTCACCTGCGCGAGCAGGTCCCGCACGGCGCGCGCGTGCCGCTGCTGGCGCGCGGACAGGTCCCGCTGGCGGGCGCGCAGCGCGCGGCGGCGGCCGGCCCAGCCGCGCTCGAGCGCGCGCCAGTCGCCCGTCAGCCGCCGGCACGCCGCCGCGTACTCCTGCTCCATCGCCGACCGCTCCTACTGACAACATCACCCACACTCAACTGCTGCCCAAACCTTTACGCTCACATACCACATTAAATAACTAAAATATAGGGTCATACTTTTATATATCCTCATAATATAGCAAATGCTCAGTGCGAATGACTGTTATAATATCTCTCAAGCACAAGTCCGCTTATGCATGGAATACTGCTCTCACCTCTAGGATGGCTCCGCCAAATACCAGCTGGAGACCCTTGAGACTTTTGTCTCCAAAGAAACTGTTCGCCTTTTACGGAGTGCCTGGCCGAATCGTAGATGGTCTATTTTTTAAAGGAGCCGACCACCACAGAAAAAGTATAGATAAACAAATCGTTGCCACTATTATCAAAATATTATTCCTGGCAGGAAAGACCAAAAACTGAATTTCAACATCCACAGTAGCTGCTCCCCACGCTACACACAGTCCCACCCACACTGACATGGTCAAGCAGCCTCTACGCCCGCTGCAGCTACTGCCGCTCTGTACACAGTCCCGCCCGCACTGACCTGGTCCAGCTGTCTCTGTGCTCGAAGCAGCTCTTCCCGCTCGGCGTGCCAGCGTCTCTGTCTCTCTTGTTGTTGCAGCGCGAACTGCTGCCGCTCTCGCTCCAGCTCTGCACGCTGTGCTTCAATGCGCTCGCACCGGATCTCGCTCTCCAAGTCACTGATGAAAATATTACCTCATTATTGATAAGAAACATATTTTCGATTGCGAAATACTATATCGCAAAGAGCTTATTTCAATGATCCATAGCCGTTCTTTTGATTACAGATGACAAAAAAATACTGTAAACAGTAATGGAGCAAAATATGTAATTAAAACGGCTAGACTCATGTTTAATCGGTGGTCGGTTCCGACTAGTTTTGGACCAATATGAGATTCATCATCAGGGTGAGTTGGACAAGTTCGCGGTCGCGTCTCGTCTTGCCAACCGCGCCACCCTAATGAAGGACCTATTATAGGTCAAAAACTGATCAGAGTGAACCGCCATATACATGAGTCTAGCCGTTTTAATAATTAATTATTTAGTTAATTATGTCTCAATAATTTTAGTAATGGAGCTATCTTAAAAATCAAAACCCATGTCCTTCGAGTGACTCTAAAATATTAAAAAACACACGAGGCACCATTTGTGTTTGAATAGCGTAAGGTTGCTCTGTGCGTCAAAATCAAGTCCCAAACGATTTGGCATAAGCCCACACATTTTAATGAGAACGCCGCATTGAAGTTCAGCTGTTGTTGTAAGCACTACTCTTGGTGGTATACTGACGAGAGCGTGGCGTTGAGGTTCTCGGAGCTGGCGGCCAGGTCGGTGGCGGACCAGGACAGCAGCGACAGCCGCGACAGGTTCATGGCGGCGCCGCCCTCCTGCCGCAGCTTGGCCGCCTCCGCCGGGTCGTTGTAGCGGAACATGTTCGTGCGGCCCAGCAGCAGGATACAACCTGACACACAACATATTAAATTTACTATAATACATGTACGTACATACATATCTTCAGCCCACACCCCTTTCCGGGTAGGCAGACAGAATTGAGAGCCATGCTTTACAAACCAGATGGACTTGCCTTGCTTCTTCCACATTCATAACTTTGTTCCATGTACACCAATACAGAAATTGATGTACCATGATCATAAAGCAAAAATTAATGCAATAGGAGGTTTTATTCAAAGCTCGGTGCAGAGGGCTCCATCAGTACAAAACGTAAACAAACCGCTGTCATTGTAATCGTTATACGTAAATAGATTTTGTAGTTAATGTGAAGAGTATAATATAATCACTACGTTTCAAGCACAGACTAGTAAAGAGAACTAAATTGTTT